>AXNI01006156.1:0-23147 GCA_000498555.1 Heterococcus sp. DN1 | reverse complement strand
GTTTACACTTTTTACACATTTGAACAAATTTGAACAATGGGCCAAACGCAAAAATTTTTGCGATGATGGCTGCTTTTTTTTTTGGCTGGACGATGCATGCTTGTACTATATGCTTTGTCTTGCATAACATGTAGCCTCTCGGGGATCCGATTCCACGACATGGTAGCTACAATGTGAGCGCAAAAAAAAAGTAGCATAGGGCCGATAACTTCTTTATTGCTTTTTTTTCGCAGTTCTTTTTTTTTGGCGGGAGCTGATCAAGCTATACAGCTCCATGAAAAATTTGGCAAAAGTTGGGCTTCCCACTCTGTTTACACTTTTTACACATTTGAACAAATTTGAACAATGGGCCAAACGCAATTTTTTTTGGCGAGTTGTTGTGCAATTATTTTTTGTGTACTTGAGTTATTTTATTGAAATGTGTGTCATCTTATCTAAAAGAACATCATTGTCTTCCAGTCAGCTACAGTTGGTTGTATACCATTAACAATGTTGTTGTATCAGTTTGGCCAAATCAAACATACGAAGATCCCACTCATCACAATGGCGTCAACTTAAGGATATGTCAACTTAAGAATATGTCAAGTTTATATATCATGCCATTCATAAAACAAGCAACTCATGAACCCAATACTGCAAAACCTATATCATCATTTTCACACTGTTGACTCTTCGTGGATTCAAAGAAAAAGAAAGATCACAACTGCTTCAGTATTTGCAGTTCTATGTTCAGCTTCTCTGGACAGAAGAGGATTTAAGCACATCGTTGAGCAAGACGATAGCTACTTTTCCGCGCAAGCTCTTCACAAGGCAAGAGAGAAAATACCTGTTGACTGTTTCAAAGATGTCAATCGGTGTATACAACGATCTTATTTACATGAAAGACCTGCCAAACCTTCAATTTTTGCTATAGATGGAAGCAAGGTTCACGTTCATCCCTCGTTTGTCAAGCATGGGTACAGATCGAGAACAAATAGTCAATCAGTCTCCCGGCCTGCTGTACGGCCTATCGCAATGTTATCGTCAATGCTTAATGTACATACTCGAACAGCTTATGATACCATTGTCTCCTCACATTTTAACGAACGAACGTCTGCGCTGCAGCATATGACTATAGCAAATGCTGGTGACACTTTGATATTCGATCGTGGATACTACTCTAAAGAGATGCTTGCAAAAGGAACAGATCTTGACTTGAAGCTCTTGTTTCGTGTCAAATGTGATGCTTGTCTACCTATCAAACTGTTTTACAACTCGTATCACACTAGTCAGAGAGCCTGTATAAGACTCAATGATAAAGCGTACACTCTCTACATGTACAAGTACTTCATCGATGGAAGAAAGTACATCTGTGTCACTAACTATAAATCTACACCTTGCAGGGTAAGAAAACAGTACTCTCTTAGATGGAGAGTCGAGACTAGTTTCAGGCGATTGAAGACTGATCTAAATCTGGAAGTCTCTCACTCCATGACTCCAGAAGGCTATACACAAGAGCTTCAAGCCAGAGTTTTGTATGACACATTATCGATGCTGCTGAATTCTGGCCTTCAAGATACACAATCCTCCTCTAAAACTTACCTTCGAATGCTAGACGACGTGCTCGAGTATATTTATGCTATCAAAATCTGTCAAGAAGATAAACTACCGTACAACTCATTCACAAAAATATTCGCAAATATATTTGGGAATTCAGGAAAAAAAAGTAAAATAAAAAAAATCGTGAGGTGTGGTTGCCCACTTACAATTAAAATAGTATCCTACCAGTAAGAACTGAAATGAGGTTGCGTCCACCATGAGCCACAATAAACGGCAGCGATCAGAGTCTCCTGTGGAGGACTCTTTCGTGCAACGATTGGTAGCCGAGTTTGGTGACTCGGTAAACACTAAGGCTGGTAAAGAGCCTGATGACACACGGCACATCCCAGAGCTGCTGTGCAAGTTGTATACCAGAAGGAAGAACTCTAAAGCACCCTCAGCCCGACTCAACTCTCGTGTCAGAGTTGTGACTCTAGGGCTTAACAAGTTGATACTACCAACCTTCAAAGAAGAGACTGCAGTTCTGAAACAAGTTGTGGACTATGTGTCTCAACTGAGAGTGACTGCAAGCCTCTTTGCAAATTGGGTACAGCTTAGCCAACTTTCACAGGGGCAGCTGGTGTGCAATATTTATGACGATACAAACAACATCTTTAGCAAGGCCTTGACCACATGCTATGGTGGCAGCCAAGGTAAAAAGTTCAAGGAGTTGTTTCGAGTCTTTTCTGAGGTCACTGGCATTCCGTTACATGGAGCACCAATGACAAATATCAATCAAATTCTGAGCTACCAGGCAACAGAGATGAAGACAGCTGCTTCCAACATGGATGAATTGAATTTTACAGGAAGAGTACAGAGCATTGTCAAGTACGTTCTTCACAAGACTGTCCGGAACTCTGGAGTAAGTGAAAAGGTGTTATGTAGAAGAATTCACGATCTAGCAGTGTTGATCGTAGAGCAAGCCTCTGAGCAGCAACTGAAGGCTAAATTCGCTAGCTACGGCTTTATTCAGTGGCTCCCACATCTAAACGAGTTTTGCAGAATGATCCGAGATGATATATCGGATGCTACTCGAAAAGGACAGTACCCTGCAAGAGTGCGATTTCTATGGCTTCTACAGAGAGACTATGTTGAAGCAGATCGAACTGTCTACAACGAAGTTGTTGAAATGAGTCACGAGCTATACCCAGACACAGATGATGATAGCCTCTCAAAAGATGCTAGAAAAGAGCTGAATCAGGTTCAAAGTAAGAAGAGGGCAACCTATATCAAGAGCAATTGGGCGCTACGATCACCTCCTAAACTCACCTCACCACTACCTCTTTGTAAACGAGAAGCAGCTTTCATCAGGATTGATCAGAAAGCAATCATTCAGATGTTCCCTAAGTATCAAGATGCTTGCCATGGTGCCTGGTGGTACAGAGCAATCATGAACCCGTACTCTAAGGAAGCCAATATAGCTTGTTTGAGACAGCATCAAAACAGTTATGGATCCAGTGAAATGGGTATGCTTGAAGTCCTCAGAAGCCCCTTAGATAAGCAGTGCCCTTGGTTAGTTGGTTCTTCGTTTATGACTAATGGTCTTGAAGCTAAACTGACTCTGGTGACCTCCTCCTATGAGAATCCAGGAGCACCAGGCCTGTGGTCTATTAATAAGAAAGGGTGGAGAGCTGTGAGCTCTAAGGTTACACCACTCGACGAGGTACTCAACAGAGGAGATGGAGTCTATCAGTGTCACCATGTAAGCCTCAAGAAGTATGCACTGCCCTTAGAAGCTATAGAAGTGGTAGGCATTGATCCAGGGCAAGTCAAAATAGTGAGTGGTGTACGGTGCAAGATGTCTGAAGCAGTGCAGAGTAATGTATCAGAACTGATGAACGCAAACACCAGAAGGCACTTCGAGTACACAGGTGAAGAATACGAAGAGAAAAGCAGAGCAAAACTTGCAAAGAATGGCGAGAAAATGCGTCGTGCAGTCAACCCTGACTACGCGGCTGCACTCAGGAGCTTGTCCATACGCAAGAAGACTGGGGAACTTCTAGTGTTTGAACAGTACTGCAAGGTCTGGAGTGCTGTAAGCAATGATATATGGAAGGAGAAACTCAACAAGCATAGGAGTCATCAAAGGTTTTCCAGATTCAGAGCTGTGCAATCAGCAATTGCCAGTGTCGCTGAAAGGATTTCTCCAATGAGAGAGAAGGGTGTAGTGAAGAGATTAGTTTTCTATGGTACAGGGAGTCTCACAGCGTGTAGAGGTGCAGGGGGGTCGCCAACAAAGAAGGTCGTGAGAGAGTGCTGTCAGCGAGTGCCAACATTGATGACGTTAGAGGCTTATTCCACGATGAAGTGCCCAGGCTGCAGAAGAGAAACAAGAGCAGGTGATGATTACAGAACCAGGACGTGTGAAACGTTGCCTAGTAATCATGGTGGTTGTCCTTTACATCCAGGTACACACACACTGAGTTTTGATAGAGACATGGCTGGTGAAACTAATATCACTTTGTCAGGTGTCAGTCTGGTGAAAACGGGCAGAGGCAAGGCACCGACCTTTGCCTCCCTGCAACCATTAGATTTTCAGACTTAAGAGTAGCTGTAACAAAAGTAAATGACAAACCACCATGGTATTGTTCACCTGAAACGTTAAGTTGATGATGGTGACTCATCAAGTAGTCTCTTACGACTTACACAAGAAGGTCGTCCATTAGTGCGATCCTATCATAAACCTAGCTTTAGTGGAATTGCAAAAACACTTTCTGTTTTTAATATCAATCATATCGACTGATTTACCACCAACACTTATGTATTATGCACATACTCGCACAGTGCTTGTAAATTGTTCTTGAAGGTACGATGCTGCTGCGCAGTGAGTCTACCTGCAAAGCACTGCACTATCTCACTAATAGGGGGCTGCTGCTTCAAAATAGCCTCACTGATAAAAGCGTGTGAAGGGCGTTCACAGCCGAACACTACAAAGTAAAAGAGAAAGTTGCTAATATAAGCCTCCATGTCGTCAATGCTCGTCATAAACCATAAGAGAGGAATGCTCTTGGCAAAGCTGAAGTAGTTGCTATCCTTAAGGTGCTTCAGCAGCTCATCTTGTAGATCAGCGTACGTCTGCATGTCCAGCAAGTGCACCACTTCGTCATCGCTATTGACTGCTGGTATGCTGGCTCCATTGACAGAGGTAGGCTGTGGTGATCTTGAATCAAAGCTGTTGAAGTCATCAAATGTAGGCTCAGGTACTGTAATAGAGAGCATTTTCTAATGATGATTGTTGTGTGCATTTTTTTATTTTTGTTGATTTTTTTTGTTGTTGCATTTATAAGTATATAATGAAGTTGCTGTTGCTGAGCTTTCCAAGGCAAGCTTCCAAATTTTTTGTGCAGGCTCTTGATCAATGCTCTCTACTCAAGTACAAGGAGTCATACTTTGATCCTCTTTTGTGCAATGAAGCTTACAGGGAGCAAGTTGCCAAGTTTTGGAGCGGTAATGTGTACAAGCCTTCTGATGAGAGCTCTCTGCTGCACATGCTCGACACAACAATGATGAAGGATGACGTAACACTTGTACTTGACCGGTACTCATCACTAAAGATACCAATACTTAAGCAGCGGTTCCGTTTGATCATTGTGTACAGGGAGCGCAAGTACAGCTTTCCTTCCAGCAAGATGGAGGACATGCTCATGCTGTTCGACAAGTTTACTAGGGCAACCTTTCGACCTGACTCTGAGCACAGCAGTGAGCACAATGTTCTGATGAGCCACCTCGACAAGCTGCAGTCACTAGTCCGCCATGTGCCAGTGACTGAGGACAATGACAAGTGCATTACTGTGCACATGATATCTAGTTTCATCAAGTTCTACTACGCTAGGCTCTATAGCATACCAATTATACGATACGAACAGCTGATGAGTCTAGACGAAGATCGTCTACGAGCCTACCTGAGGAAACGATTGACCTATGTAGAGACTCTAGATTTGAACGCACTGGTAGAGTACATTGTGAGTAGAAGAGACATAGAAGCACTGAATGCCAAGGCAGCGTACAATGCACGCGTACAGAAACTATTATTGCACTTCATGTGTGAGCTAGAGCCCGATGTTGGTGTAGAGTTAGACTAGAATGCATTCATTTTCAGACTCAGATCGTCAAGTTTAAGAGCCATGGCTGCTTGCATCAAATGTGAAAACTTGCTACCCTCCGTAAAGTCTGTCAAGAGTGCACACTGTACAGCATCGGCTACAGCAGAGTCTGGCAGATCGTTGAAATAAGGGCAATTGTTGAGCAGCACACTGAACAATTCTGGGGATGTGGCTGCTCTCAGCATCAGTGATGCTCGCAGCACGTAGTACTCGAACATGTACGTGTTCTGTGTAATGACTGTAGCCTTGAGGTCACCCAAAGAGTATACCTTGTTCAGTATGAGCACCTTGGCAGCCTGCTTGAGTCCATGCTTCACTTGTGTGTGAAGGACATCCTCAAGAGGCTGCTGAGTCCACTCCGAAACCAATATACAATACAGTAATTGAGCAATGGTCTCAGTAATAGCTTCGCTAGGATTGAAGCTGCCCTTGACTGTGGTGATTCGTCCCTGTAGTGCTCTAGTCATGCTCCACGCGTAGCCATGTGCATCCACATCGCAGATGTGACACAATTCATGCACTAGCACCTTAAGTGCTTCTTCTTTACGGAAAATTACAATCGTGTGATCATCTGCTGCTATACCACTATTGACCATAATGGGCTGCCCTGGAATGCCATATGCACTGCTGTAGACTTTTGGCTTGTCCACCAGTAGCATGTGCACCGTGAGAGCCTTGAGCTTTTGAGGGAGCAGTTTCCGTACAAAGATGACAGTTTCCACAGCTCTTTGCATTGTCACATTATGCTCTGCATCATTGTCTGAGGAGTCAGGCAGATAAAACCAGAAAGTAGTGTCGCCTGCTGTAAACACAGTGTACCTAGTGATGGCAGCAATGATCATGTCTGCAAACTGAGGCACAACAATGGTGTGCATCAGAAATGTGTAGCCAGGCACCATGAAGCGTGGATTGTGACGCTGAATGAGACTGGATGTCATGTACTTCCCAGCATCGTCCATGGTGAAGGAGTGGTGCTCATCTAGCTTTGCTCTGGCTAGAATTGTGCCTGTGAATGTCTCTGTACTGCTCTGCTTTTCGACTAGTGTTAGTGTTGGAGCTACAGGGAAGGGGGTCAAACACTGCTGACAGAAACTCACAAACCCTGCATCAATGCTCACATCTTCGGCATTGTACTCTATTGTGACACCAGTAGCAGTGCGGGTGGTCGACGTGAGCATGCCTAGCACAAAGGCTAGAGCAATTGCTGAGACCACGGTCATGTACACATCAACATTGTTCTTGTTCGACATGGTGTATACGCTAGAGGTCAGATTACATTTGCACCACTTGCATTCATGAGCTCGTTGAAATCGTTCGTGCCAGCTGTGCACACCAAAAAATATATTGACCAGAGTATACATTCTGATCACCATGATGATTCCTTCTTACGCTCCTGCTACCTCCGAGAGTGACCGAGGACCGTTTATTCTACCAGAGGGCACCATTGTTTTCCAGACTGGATCTCTCTTCAACAAACCTCTAGTTCTGCCCTCTACCCTTCGCACCATGGTCTTCGGCGAAGAGTTCAATCAACCCGTCAAACTAAACAAGGGTATACAGTCCGTCTCGTTCGGGGATGCTTTTGATCACCCTCTAGATGTTCCCGCTAGTTGCTCTGTAGTCAACGTTGGGAAGGAATATCCACACAAAATTAAGGGCTTGATAGACGAGCCGGGGAATAATGCAGCAAGCAATCGCTTGGGACCTCATAAGTCTGTGCCTGTTTCGTTCTATGGCGATAACATACAAGAGAAGGTTGGGAAGAGGGATGTTCGTGGCATTGGTGCTGACTCAATGTCAGCTCAGCAGACTGATAACCTGGTCAAAGAGCAGCATCAAAGTAGAGCTTAAACATATACTTGTATATGATAGTACTATGGTATTATTACGAAAAGATGGGTATATTGATGCTGTCATTGTCGATAAAGCACCCATTTCTTAAAATAAATCATTTCTAATGCATTGGTCTCAAATTGAAAGCACTGCTTTGATTTCTTTTGATATATGCTCGATTGCTCTTTCTGACTGCAGGCATATACGTTCTTTCAAGACATCTTTGTTGTTTGTATGTGACCAATAAAACGCTGTTTTGTCTACGTAATAAACTCGCCTAGGACACATTATTGATACATGTGTTCTCTTTCCGTCTGTGCTCCTGTAGAATGCCATCACGACCTGACACAAATGGACATTGGGGTGTTCACTGAGTTTGAACATGTATCCCTTCTCGTGAATAGTAGCTGACTTGACACTGATGTTGACTTCTTGACCATGGATCAGCATGACGATATCAGTAGTTTCATTTTGTCGCAGTGGAGCTCGCAGCTTATCGATGCCTACAATGCGTGCTAGTGTTTGTAAATTTAAAGTTTCTTGGTAGTGAGTGTATTTCTCGATATCAAAGTTTAACTCTTTACTAAACCATGTCTGATCTTGAGTCCACTTGGCATTGTCACGCACATATTGGTGAAAGGCTTGCTGCATTCTAGTAAATCTTTCATCTGAATCAAAACCAACCACATATCGACTATCACCATACTTATCGTTTGCTATCCTGCGCGGATATGGTTGAAGAGAAGCTCCTGGAATATCACTAGCACTGTTGTACAGAAACAGATCTTTCACTGTCACATCAGGTACATGATCTACTGTTTCTGCTACACAATCTGTCGCTAAATCTATACCAACAGCCAATATGATCATACCTTTGTATTTATCAGCACCATCTTCTTGTTTTATACTGTAAATCGTTTGCTCATCATAATGTACAATTGCTGACTTGACTTGTACAGGTGCCCAAGGTCCGGTTCCCTTCACTCGTATCAACAGATCAGCACCAAGGCCGTCCAGTACAGGCATGATATCAAGTAGCCCATCTGGATCCAGGGTGCGAAAAGCTGCAGTGTAGGCAGCAGACTCCATCCAGTTCTGTTGTCCGTAGCCACGCTCCTTGTGAGTAGCTGCACATTTAGCATGTGATGCAGCCTTTTCTGCAGCTGTACGTTTGACAGCGGATGTGTTACCATTCATGATGTCATTGACTGCAATGGCTGGATTATCGGCCATAAGCATCTTGCGTTGTGATGCTCTTATTGTTTGTAAGTTCCAGTGAGCTTCAGCGTCTGCATGAGGAATAAATTTTCGATGCTCACATTCTGCAACTGCTTTTGCAAAATTCCACCTGCCCTCTGTGACACGCTTAACCCTACGAGCAGTCTGGCGTGAGACCTTTTCGGCATTACGATCTGCGCGAGTAGGGCGTGTCATCCTAACTTGAACGCACACGTACAATTAAAAGTGAACGTGTCAAACACACTGATTTTTTCCATATATATATTGCGTCAAAAAACGAGGAGTTCCTGTAGAGAAATCATATCATTTCCATCTAAGTCCTGATTTATCTTGACAGCGCGATTTTTTCGCATGTATTCATTAGAGGGCAGTGCAATCTAAAATACAAAATACCAATGCATATTGTGCTTCAGTCTTTCCATAACTGTTAATGTCTCTTGTGGCATACATGTGGCAACCGATTTTCTTCTTCTTGAGTTTGCCATTGTAGAATTGTTTATACACTGGTGCCACTAGACCGGAGTAGTCTCTGCACTGACTATCTTGTTTCATGCAGGCAGGGTAGCATCACCAGCGTATCTTGGTCACTGCTTGGAAATTCTGCAGCCAGACATCATTCAGCCCTCACTCTATTGAAGGCCTGCAGGATGAACCAGGCAGTGAGCTCAAAAACAAACTGGGGCCACACAAGTCTGTGCCTGTAAGCATCTATGGCAGTGACATCAAAGAGACTGTAGCCAAGAGAGACATTCGCAGCATTGGTTCAGGCTCAATGAGCTCTCAACAGACAGACAATCTGATCAAGCAGCAGAAGAGTGCTCGTACACAATCTTCCTAGTGTGTATCATTGTAGGTGAGCAGCTCAGACAGAGAGATCATATCATTGCCATCTAAATCCTGATCAAGCTTGATGTCCAGCCAAGGCTTTGCACTTGCATCGATTTCTGTTTGTGAAGTAGCACCATCTGAGTTTGTGTCTACTTGCATTGCATCCCGGATCTCTGTAATTGTGACAAATCCATTGCTATCCTTGTCTACCGCTTGAAAGAACTCTGTGATTGTAGCAATACTGTCAGCACTGAGATTAGAGTAGCTCATCTTCTTTTCTTTTACACAAACAGATATATTTTTTCACGGTGCTATAAATCACAGCATGGCCTGTGCTCTAGTTTTTTTTTATTTGAACACAAGTAGAGCACATATACATCATGGCACAGTATGCACTACTTGCTCTGCAGCGAGGTGTCCCTGGAGCAATAGCTGGAGCAGCTGCTGGGTTTGTGATGAGTGGCGCTGCTTTCATTGTGAACCAGGTCTTCATGACACCTGAAGAAGACCTCACATACCTGTACAAAGGGCGATTAATGCCGTATAGACGACTGGACAGCCTCGCAGACATCAAGGTTGAGGATGACTTGAGAGTGCTCGTTAGGTTTAGGTATCAAAACCCTACTGCTTTTGATGCAGGTGCTAGGTTAGTCCAGCACATCATTGATGCAAACGATCTCTTTTACATGGAGAGAGCTAAGAAGAGGGACGGGCTTAAAGCTCTAGCACGGTTGCAGCATGCAGCCAAGAAGGCAGATGTTTGCTTCAGGACACTATATTTTTCTACCAAGGATGCAGGCGATTCAGCAGGGGCACAAGAGGTAGAAGTTGCTATGGGGCGCTTGCACGTAAGCTTTGAGAATTTGTCAGGTGCAGCACGAGAGGATTTTGTATTAAAAGATCAGTTGAAGGGCAGGCCAAAAAAATAGATGTAAAATTTGATCTCCATTGACATTCTCGATTGTACATATTGCCTCCTTAACGGATCTTTTCGAATGTAGTGCTCTCTACACTGAAGTCATCAAAGTAAAGCCTCACAATTTCAAGCGTATTCTCACTCTCTGTACGCTCAAAAGCAGCAATCAGCCACTTGGCTAACAAATCTGTACGTCTGCTCCAGTTAACATTCAATTTACGCCCTTCTGCTTTGAAACCATCGGGATTGTAACGTACAAAAATGCCTCTTCTCATCATGTCTTCTCCCATATTGATCATTCTGGCACAGTCACACTCTTCAGCATAGCCACAGTGTTGATGTTCGTCAATCTCAAGAACAACAAAGTGTGTAGCAAAATCCCATATGAAGTCGGGTCGAGTCTTTGTTGTACACCCTGCGCCCATTTCAGGTACTGGAATACGTCTATCAGACAGCAGGTAGTTACATAGAGTAGGGTGTGCATCTAGGAAACCTTGTATCTCTCGTTGCTTTGCCAGTCTGGCTCTGTCCACAGTACCCGGGACACAATACATACACAGCTGATCAACATTCAATACTTGAAGCAGGTGACATGACTTACACTTCTGCTCCACAAGGTTTACATGTGTTGATAGTTTATGGTCTTCACAGTGAGAGGCATGTAGGACACCATACAGGGGAGGCTGTCTACACTTTGTAAACTGACACTTTCTGAACTTGATTAGTAACATGCCCTCTGTATGATGATTCTTACAATGTGTAGTTGCCTGTCCTGGTATACCATAGCTTGGTCGTGTTGTACATTCTGCATGAGTGCACTGTTTTTTTACAGCGTCAGTCATTGTTGATTCTGCATGTGCAGAGCAGTGTGTAGGCTTTCCCCTTGCAATACCATAACTTGGTCGAACTGTGCAGTCAGATTGAGCACACTGTGGGTGTATGACATCAATCATTGTTTCTGATGCATGAGCCTTGCAGTGTGTAGGCTTTTTAGGTTCTAAACCATAGCTTGGCTTCAGACTGCAGCTTGCATGTTTACAGTGTTTACTGATAACATCACTCATTGTTGGTGTTGCATGAGCCTTGCAATGTGTGGGCTTTTTTGACTCCAAACCATAAGTTGGTCGTACATTGCAGCCTGTGTCTGCACACTGTATGTTTGTAACATCATTCATAGAAGGGATTGCATGTGTTTTGCAGTGTGTAGGTTTTTTGACCTCCACGCCATAGGTTGGTCGCACAGTGCAGCCTGTATGAGCACACTGCTTGTTCATGACATCAGTCATTGTAGATTCTGCATGAGCCTTGCAGTGTGTAGGCTTCTTCACCTCATCACCATAGGTTGGCCTCACCGTGCAGCCTGCATGAGCACACTCTTTACTGATAACATCACTCATTGGTGGTGTTGCATGTGTCTTGCAGTGTGTAGGCATTCTTGTTTCTAAACCATAGCTTGGACTCACAGTGCAGCCTACATGAGCACATTGTTTGTTTTTAACATCTGTCATTGTTGGTGTTGCATGTGCCTTGCAATGTGTAGGCTTCTTAGATCGAATGCCATAGACTGGTTGCACAGTGCAGCCTGTGTGAGCACACTTCTTGTTTCGAGAACACTTTTTTACCATTGTATATTGTGCACACACATGTAATATATTTTATGGAAGCGCTATGGAACGCAATTTTTTTTTCTTTTTACAATAATTTCGAATTAAATCTTATTGACTTGACCTTACATGTAGGCTTTGAGAATTTGTCAGGTGCAGCACAAGAGGATTTTGTATTGAAAAAACAGTTGAAAAAAAAATTGTATTGTGCTTTGCTGTTTCTTTATTCCTTAACGATTGAACAATGGCGAGAGCGTTCACGGCAGCCATTGACTTGGCAGGAAGAGTCATGTTGCTGACTGTCCTGTACCCATTTATGCTGTACAAGGCTGTTCAGGAAGAGCTGCCGCGATTGCCGTGGTGCACTGTAGAGCCAGCAGCAATATCTAGACTACACAACATCCTAGACATGTTTGAAGAGATACCAGGGATAGCAGTGGCAATTCTATTCAATGCGAATTCGATGGCACATGCTTTTCTGCGTGCACCTCTTTAAAGAATCTCGAATCAAATTTTATTGGTTTTGCAATGTTGCTTATTGTGTGACGGTGATGCTGTTGTCTGTGTTGTCTGAGCATTCGTTGGCTTAAATGTATTTTCAGTACTGCTTGTTGGCTTGATAGTACGAGGGCTGCTTGTTTTCAGTGTTATCGGATGTGTTGTTGGCCTTGATGTTCTTGCTATTGGCCTTTCAGCAGTACTGCCTGTTGGCTTTGGTGTCGCTGTAGGACTCGGCTTTGGTGTAAGCTTTGTCGCAGGGCTTACAGGACTTGTCACAGGACTAATCGTTGGCGCTAGTGTAGTAGAACTCATTGTTGGCGCTAGTGTAATAGGAATCATTGTTGGCGCTAGTGTAATAGGACTCATTGTTGGCGCTAGTGTAGTAGGACTCATTGTTGGCGCTAGCGTAGTAGGATTCATTGTTGGCGCTGGCGTAGTAGGACTAATTGTTGGCGCTAGTGTAGTAGGACTAGTTGTTGGCGCTCGAGTAGTAGGACTCATTGTTGGCGCTAGTGTAGTAGGACTAGTTGTTGGCGCTCGAGTAGTAGGCAGCACAGGTGTCTCAATTGCGCTTGGTATTCCGTAGATCTCGCGACGTGCCTGTGACGATGCTGATATAGTGACAACATAAGTTGTCAGTGCCATCACAATGAGGCTCAATACTGCGATAATCACATTCTTGTGAGCGTTGGGCATGCCTATGTTTGCACTCAGCTCATATACTGTTCTACAACATAATTTTTATAAAGTATATGTGCAACAAAGACATGGGGGCATCTCAACACAAATTTGAACGACACACGCGATCCAATGTGGATAGTTTGAAATACATGTACACTACATACTTGAAGAATTACAATCTCAAGCTACCTCAACCAATGCCACTGACTGAACCTTACAGAATTGCACACGACAAACTTGACGACACTCGTCAATACTACGACGAGAATGGAAGGTTGATGCAGACATTCCCAGCAAAGATTCAGTTGGGCCATTACTTTATTCCTAGCAATGAAACTCCTACAGAGCCCAAAATTTGGCTAGAGGTAGATCGATGGATTGTAAAGTGGCTTTGGACAGATCTGAACAAATACGGTGAAATCTATACAAATCAGATTGATTGTACACAGGAGGATGCTGTTGGTGATGACTGGGCTGCACTAGAGCTGGACATCCTCCACATCTACACTGATGATATCTTGGATGGGGACTTGATACGCAACAAACTGATGAAGGCGTTGAAGCCAGGAGGAATTCTGAGCATCACCTCGAGAGTATCCACATCAGAAGTGCACACGAACGTCATAGTGGACGTGGTGCAAGCGCAGTGCATACAGTATCTGGCTAGCATACCACTCGGAACTTTCGATTGCGATGTATTCCTCTACATTGGTGAAAAACGCTGCGAAGATGTGCTCGAGAACGATGAGATAAAGCAGCACATTGAAAAGGAGCTCTCTCGGGGTCACAGACGCCTTCGCACTCCATTAGCTGTACTGTCGAACAAGCTGCCACTGTATACTGTCAACCGATTATTAGTGCCGGAAGAGCGTGTACGTGAGGGGCAGCAGCTTGTAGACCTAGAGTTGAAACATGCAAACTCGGAATTGTGCAGATCAAGCATGATGAATTATCTCATGGAAGCACACAATGTGCACGAAAGCTGCCGCCAGTGGGACCTCAACTTGTTTGCAACTCAAGACAACTATGAAATAACTTGGACTGACTATTACAGGCCCACTATGGCGGATTTGATCGCAAGGTTGGAACAACTTCCAATGTACATAAAGTGGGTAGCAGTACGCTTACATAGACAGCTCAAACGAGTTGGCAAGATTGGTAAGACAGTTACTACTATGTCAGGTCATGGAAACCTGATCATCATAGATGTGGCCCGGAGAAAGTGGTACCGCTATGAGCCCCGGGGAGTGAGCGATGAAGGTACTGCTGCAGATTATGCAACTGATGACTACTTCACGATCCAGTGTGAAGAACTGGGCTACAAATACGTTTCACCTGCTACGATATTTGCAGACCATGGTCCTCAACACGAAAACTATGGCATTGGGGGTACAAGCAAGCCTCGAGGATGGTGCTCCATGTGGACAACATGGTTCTTCCATGTAATCGCTACAAAGCAACGTGCTAATGATTTACTGTCAGCTGAAACAGAAACTATAGACACTAGTGTGCAGCTTGGGCTGGATGATTTCGTACCTGTTCTAGCAGACGACTTCAAAGGGTTGTACAAAAAGATGCTGGAAGGGTACAGACCCCATCGTCAACTTCCTTGGATCTGTCGTGGTAATTGTGATTATATCGATGCAGAGTACAAACTAGAGCTAGCAAGGTCGGCGTTCATACACTCCTTTGCAGCAATTTTTCTCAGAATTGTGTTTCCAGATTGGGATGGCACATCTGATCCATGTGTTGTACCTGGATGAGGAGCCAACAAATCTTGTCGAGTAGACAACAAGCAGAGTTTGAGACAGTGCCATTTGAACCTGAAAGTGCACAGCTGCGATCCTGTTTAGCCGAATCAAAAGCAAAACAGTTCACTGAATACTTGAACACACCGTCCTACAAAGTATTCCGATCTGTTGAGGGGGACAAGAAGTTAATACACCCAACTATGCACGCGATATCCTCATTCTGTCTACTAGTGTACTGCTCATAGTCATACCGTTATCAGAAACAGCGGTGTACACAAGCTGAATAGTGTAAGCAGCGTTGGCTGAAACAGTGAGCGTGCTTGCTGCAATGGACACAGTAGACACTGTATTCACGGCAATTACAACGAACATAGAGGAATCTGACGTTGCACCACCTGTAGTACGTTGGATCCTGAATGACACAATGACCTGGCCGTTCACGTTGTTTCCACTGGTCGGATTCAATGTCAGACTAGGCAGAGCGATGGTCACGGATGTGGAACCCCTAGTACAGAATGTATAGAAGGGATTGGATGTAACCTGGCCGCCCCCTATTACAATGCTGCCTTGTGAGAAGAAGAAGTTATATGTCTCAACTGTCGGCACTACATAGCCCTTCACTGCCAGATTGCCCGTGCTTGCATTAAGTGCCATCAATGCTTGATCAGACGAGTTCTCCCAAATGAATCCTTCTAATGCAGAATTCAAAGCCCTATTTCGTAGCGCAAATGATGTTACATCTGCAGCAGGGAAAAAACATGCTGCTGCTGTTCCAGGGTAGTTGCTATTTGTTGCTGGAAGAGACAGATACGTAGCATACGTAGTATTGGTCGTAGCATCGTAGTTGATACCTCGCTTATTGCCAGTGCTCCCAGTGACTGTGACTTGTCCATTCAGAACTGTGGGTACATTTGGGGCCACTTGAAGTCCTGTAGACGACACACTTACAGTGTCCACTCCGCCTACTGCAAACATGTGTTTACTGGTCAGAGGTACATTGTACCACATGGTACCAGGTGCTATGCCAATGGCAAAGTCAGGTGCTGCTGTTGTGCTACTATCACCCCATAATCTCAACCGAGTGCCAAGATTTACACTGTTTACATCAGAAGGCAGTCCTGTAGATCCTTTACCCCACTCAATTGTGTTGAGGATAGTGCTTGTTCCCATTGTCAAGTTTGTGCCATCTATGACAGCCAAGTTGATGCCTGAGCTATTAGCAGTAAAACTATTTGTTACTGTCAGTCCACCTCCTAGTGTTGTCAAGCCTGTGCCCACACTGAGAGTACTCGTCCCGGTAATGGATACGGCAGCATTGTGTGTTGTGGCTCCACTGGTGGACACTGTAGTCAGTGAGGTGTTGCCTGCAGTTACAGTCAGCCCACTTCCTAGGTTTGTCGCACCGGACACAGTGATGCCCACGTTGCTGACAAGAGCAGATGTAGTATCATTGTAGAGGAAGCTTATCTGACCAGTGCTCCCCATCTTTATACCTGCACCATCCAGCAGTGCCAATGTACCTGTGTTAGATGCAAGCTGAACTACCTTGTCTTGCACTACAATCTGTTCTGTATTAATGTAGTTTAATGTGCCACCTACATCAAAATCCCCAGTGACTGTGAGCTTACCATTGACTGTCGATGCACCTGTTACAGTCAGTCCACCTCCTAGTGTTGTCAGGCCTGTGCCGACCGAGAAGGTGTTTGCTCCTGTCACGCTGAGAGGGGTTGAATATGTAGAAGCAGCTGCGGCAATGTCAGCCAACTGAACCCCATTTGAAGTGAACAAGTGTCTGGTGTTCACGTTAACATTGTACCACATTGCAGCCGAAGCCATCCCAATAGCGTAGTCATTACCTGCTGTAGCTCCTCCGCTCCCATGTAAACGCAGCCTTGTATCTATTGTGCTGACAGAAGGGAAGGCAAGAGCTGCAGGATTGACATTCCACTCAATAGGATTAGTAATAGTGGTTGAACCCATCGTTAGTGATGAAGCACTGTTCAGAGCAAAATTCACTTTGCCGGTAACATTAAGAGCTCCTCCAAGTGTTGTTAGGCCTGTGCCCACACTAAGAGTACTACCCCCGGTAATGGACACGGCAGCATTGTGTGTTGTAGCTCCACTGGTGGACAGTGTAGTCAGTGATGTGTTGCTTGCACTTACAGTCAGTCCACCTCCTAGTGTTGTAGCTCCGCTCACAACTGTAAGTGTCCTAAGAGCAGATATAGTAAGGTTACCAAAGAGACCAGAATCTCCTAACACTGTGAGCTTACCACCTAGGGCAGTATCTCCACTAGTCACAGAGAACGTCTTGGCAGTTGCAACAGTAATATTGTCTTCTAGATGAACAAGTCCTGCAACTGTTAGATTGCCTCCTAGTACTGTACTGCCACTCGTTACAGTCAGTGTCTTGAGAGCAGAGATGGTGACATTATCATTAAGTGCTGTACTGCCTGTCACAACCAAGCTACCTCCAAGATTTGTCTGCCCGTCGGTCACAGTTAGTTTCTTTAGAGTATCAATGATCACATCGTCCTTGAGCAAAGTAACACCAGCAACGGTCAGGCTCCCTCCGAGCGCAGTAGCACCACTAACAACACTCAGCGTCTTGAGCTGTGATAGAGTCACATTATCATAGAATTGGGTTGTACCAAAGAAATTGGATGATCCTCCGACTTCCAGATCACCGCCTAAAGTGGTGTAACCGCTAGTGACGTAAAGCGTTTTGTCAGGTGCAAGCTGTACATCTCCCAGAAACGTAGTTTGACCTTTAACGTCCAGACTTCCTCCTAGATTCGTAACACCACTTGTAACTGTGAGTGACTTGAGAGCTGCCACTTTTACATTATCTTGAAAAAGTGATGCACCTGCTACTGTGAGTGTGTTGAGATCTGCATGACCCGAGGCTGAGATGTCTGTAAAACCCTGTGAACCACCAGTAGATGTAAAAGTGCCAGCGATGCTCAAATTTTGCACATTCAATGTACCACCAACAGAAACGGGACCTGTTATAGAAGCAGACGCTAAGGTGGCTGTTCCTGTCGTGCTCATCGTTGAGAAACTAGAGCTTCCTGTAACT
Source organism: Heterococcus sp. DN1 (assembly GCA_000498555.1). NCBI lineage: Eukaryota > Xanthophyceae > Tribonematales > Heteropediaceae > Heterococcus > Heterococcus sp. DN1. Next base: position 5,034 of record AXNI01006156.1, on the reverse strand, counting down.
GCAAGAGAGCCAGTTACAGAGGCGGACGCTGTGTTCAATGAGCTCAAGCTAGTGGTACCAGTTACTATGACAGACGCGAGTGTCGCACTATCCGAAGTTGTCAACTTGGCTAGATTTGTATCACCACCTATAGACAGTGCACCCACTGTAGTCAAGTTCCCACCTACAGCAGAGTTGCCACTAATGTTAGAATTGGCACATAAGATGGTACCTGTCATATCAAAGTTGCCAACTATTTGCTAAGTATACATATATATTTGTTTGATGTGCAGAGCACAAAAGTACACTGCTTGTAGAAGTTTAGGGCTGACATTACTAAAGTTTGCATAGAGCGACCACTCACACTTGACAACTATTTTTGCTCATTCTATTACTTTTGAAGTCCCAAAGATTACACAATCTTCTCCACAATATTGAACTTTTCATCAAGCATCCACTCACTCTTAACAACTACTTGCTGCCCTGCTGCTTCTGCTATTTTAGCTGCTTTTTTCACACGAAAATCATCCTGATGCCTGCTCAATAGAAGATCAAATCTCTCTTCACTAGTAATTGTTCTCTTCTTGGTCACCACGACATGCTCATCGTCATCAATACTAATAATCTGCTGCTGCTGTTGCTTTTGTGCTGCTTCTGCCACCACTGATGCTGCTTTCTGTGCCGTCTCTCTTGCTACTTTCACTAATGCTGAAGCATTGATAGCTTTCATCTCATTACTTACGACCACTGGCATTGCCTTGTGTATGCGTCTCATGAGTGTATGTAAATCAGAGTACGACTCCAAGCTAGTGCTGCTAGGGCAAGTGTAATACAAATAATTTTCCACTGTTCTGAAGAAATCTGCTGTGAAGGGACGACCTTGCGCGCCATCCAGGTAAGCTGTAATGTTCCTCAGCACAAGGGACCTCTGCTCATGATGTGGCGATAGCGATCCACCCTCAAGCTGCCAGCGACCAGTGCTCTGTGCAGCAGAATGAAGCCTTATCATCTCTGCTTGCACAGTAGCTGACACTGGTGTAGCAGCAGCTGCTGTGGTAGCAGCATTGGTAGCAGTAGGCTGCTGTACTTGAGGTGCTTGCATAGCAGCAGCAGCTGCTGCAGCATTGACTGGAGCAAACTGCTGACGCACTGCCTGCTGAGCGTGGAGGAGCAGCTGAGCATGGACATGGGCAGGCTGATGTACTTGTGGCATCACAGGAACACTGTACCTTGGTGAAATGCGCGCCAAGCGGGCCCTCAGTGTGGCGATGTCTGCATACACTGTCCTGCTAGCTGCAGTGTTGAAGAGGTAGGTGTCAATGCTGCGGGCCGCCTCGTCCAGAGGGAAGTAGGAAAAGCGCTTCTTGGACAGGAGTAGCTCTTCAATCTTGTTGCGCACAGTCGTCCTCAGCACAGTGTCAGCCTCGCCCGCCTGCCACCCATTGTCAGGCAGCTGACTGTTGGGCAGAGGTGCAAGGAAGGCCTGCAGCTGTTGCTGCCCCTTCTGTACAAGAGCGGCAGCTTTAGCAGATCTTACTTCTTGGCTCACACGGGCCACCTCAAGCACTTCAGCTCGCAGGAACCACCGAGCTGCTTTGTAGTCCACGGACTGCAGGCGCTCTAGAGCCTTCGAGGCAGCCTTCAGTGCAAGGGCACCAGCTTTGTTGATCAGCAGAGGCTCCTCCTTCATGCAGCAGTCGGCACAATGGGTGGTGCATTTGACTGAGACACCCCAGTCTGCATCTGTACAGACAGCGCCCTCAAGGATTGCCTCACCACATGCAGTACACTTCATGCTTAAGACCTGTTGCATGCAAGAGAAGAAGGGAAGCGATGCGGTGCGGTCAGAGGCAATGTGCTGCGTGCAAAAGGCGCTGCATAGCAAACTGGAGGGCGCTCTCATGTGCGAACAAGTGGCTACACTGCGCCTTTGATGCTACCTTGTGTTAGCGGCAAGCCAGTTGCAGTTCCTTGTTGTTGTGTGGGTGTGTGAGTGTGTGAATGATGAATAGCAAACCAATTCGGGTCAATTATTGAGCTAGCTGGCTCGCGCCAACGGTCAAATCTCGGGAACGTGTTTCCTCCTACACCAGTACTCAAGAGCGTTCAGAAAGCCATTGTAATGCAGCTGCAGCACTCTGTCTATGCGGAGAGAGACATAGTGGAGGTGAAGCAGTGAAGTGCGGGGCTGCAAGAACATCAATTTTAATAGCAAATTCTCTTTGAATCCTGCCGGAAATCTGAGTTTACAAGAAAGAATCAATCTTCATTCATTTACTCCATCTCCTCCCTCAGTTACTACAGCAACAGCAACATGAGCCAGTCACGTATGAACAGATTAGTGTGTCCGAAGCGATTTTGAGTGATATCTACTAAATGTACTTATTTTGCAATGTATGTATTAGTGGTTGCCAGTAAATATTTTGTATGTTGACTTGTACTACAATTGAGTGACATGGCCATCAGTCGGAATGCTGCCACACTCAAACAACACTATGACGAGTTTACAAGGTGGTTGAAAGATCAAGACGCTCTTTTGACCGGTATTGAACAGTCTCTTCACGACAATAAATACGATGAGCTGCTTGAACGAAAGATAGAGATTGTAAGTACTGCTAAAGGAGCTGTACTAGACACGCTCAGCCGTAAAGGTAAGGTTGAGCTACCTGCTAAGAAGCGCGAGGTTGATCAAGGTGTCAAACGTCTGCTGCTCAAGAACAAACCTTACATTGAAGCTACTGCACAGGCCAATGAGTACCAGCAGGATGTGAACCGGCTCAAGGCTAGCCTGAAGCAGGCTGAAAAGTCGCCCTGGTTTCAACCTTCTGAGTGGGTGGCAAGTGTGGCTCACTGGTTCAAAGGCACCAAGAAGCAGCCCAAGGAGACCAAGGACTACGTTGTTCTGATAAGCAATGCTCTGTTACAGCGGCAAGAGCTGCTGAATAAGAGTCTCGAGGTGGTCAACAAGATTAAAGATATGGTCACAACAGAAGTAGAAACTGATTTACTTGAGACCAACGTCAAACAAGCGAGAGATTGTTCTGATCTTGTGTCAGAGCTGTTGACTTCTGATTTTAGGAGCTTTGCAGATGCCCTGCGTGATTTACGAAAAAAGATCACTCCTCTCAAGTCAGCACTGCAAGCTCAATTGCTAACCATCACAAGGCTCAGCAACGATCTGCACACATTGCTTGAATCATATGAGTCAAAGCTGATGCATCTTACGTTACAGTTCGAAGACATTGATGCCTCACGTGTTGTACAGCAAGGCTCGGAAGAGTTCATGCAGCTCATGCTGACTGCTCTGAGTCAAGCTGGCCTGACTAATGTAGCAGCACCGCCATCACTAGCAGACACAAAGAGTCGATGCAGGCCGCTACGTGGTGTTCAAGCTACACATCATCATGAAAAAGAGGACAAGCGTACAGAATGGACTGTCGAAGAATCAGTCAGTGCTGACTTTGAACCCATGGTACACCAGAAAACGGTTGCCATCATGTCACGTCCGGATTATGCAGCCAACTTTTTGATCTATGGTACACCTGGAACAGGTAAGACCTGTAGCATTGATCTGTGTATGCAGACCATGGCTCAGTACTATCTCAAGAGCCCACCAGAGGGTGGTATAGTGCCATGTGTGCTTCTGCTAGTACAGAACAAGGCATCTATACCTGGTTATCTGAAGGAGATCACACACAGACACTGTCTAGACTCCAATCTGATGCGTGGGCTCATGCTGAAAAAGTTCAAACAAGACACTCCAGACACACATGAGTGGTCTTTTGTCAAATCATCATCCGATCGCAAAGTAGTGATGAATGTTGTGATACATCGGATGACAGTAGCACTGCAGTCAGTGCATGACTGGAACAAGGTACCAAAGCCTGCCAGTGTCAAGCGGTGGGAAATTCCAAAATTAGGCGCGGTCATTGTCGATGAAGCACACAACATGATCAATGCGACGCAGATGCAATCGTCGAACAATAATCATGCCAAAGTGTTTTTGCAGCAGCTACTGCTACGCCCTGACATCAAGCGCATCTTTTCCACGGGGACACCAGCTCTGGACAGTGATCGCTTTGATGACCTTGCACGTCTGCTCGATACTCTTAAAATGGGTCCTGTGAATGAGCAGTACAGTGCTACTGCAGATCTAGTGCGACGTACACCTGCTCTACACCAGCCAACAGTTGACAGATGGTTCACTCAGACGGCTGATGGGGCATTTGCTTGGAAGCAGGGTGCTGAAGAGCTCTTCAAGCGACGCGTCTCTGGGTACATTAGCTACATGTCCCTAGAGAACGACTTTGGCGTGTACCCCAGGTTTGAAGTGGTTTACAAAGGCAAAACATATGCAGGTGGTGTTGAGGCAATTTGGAAGGATAGTTCTGTTACAGTAGTCCACTCCGGGCTGCCTACTAAGAAGATCATGTGTATTCAGGTGCCTACAGACAAGTTCAGACTGGGCAAGGAGCGGACAAACATCTCTGAATCAGGGCAGATTGGAGTAACCTTTCAGCACTACAAGCACAAGCCACACCCTCAAAAGTGGCACTGCATGAAGGCAGTCATTGATACTGCTCTTGACAAGAAGCACTTCATCTTTGTGCACAAGCGTCAGACAACCCCATTTAAGAACTTTCTCACAGAGTACTTTATGAAGGCAGCCAAGCTCACGGAGTTTAAACTCCCTGCTAAAACAAACAGAGCAGCCATTGAAGCCTTCTATGCACAACCTCCCTGTGAAAGGTACATGCTGCTGGATGATGAGCTGACTGCAGAGCACTTCATCAAGTTCTACAACGACCCAAGGAACACTGAGGGCAAGTACATTCGCTTTGTATTTGGCACATTAGCAGTCAAGGAAGGCATTTCTCTCTTCTCAACCCATTATGTACACCTAGTGGAACCACCTTCTACGAGCACGGTCTTTGATCAAAGTATACGACGTGCAGCACGATATTGTTCTATGCGAGAGCTGCTAGATGTGAAGGACTGGACTGTAGACTCGAGACTGGTTATACTGCACTAGCTTACTACCACACCCACAACACT
>AXNI01006131.1:0-10740 GCA_000498555.1 Heterococcus sp. DN1 | reverse complement strand
CTATCAGCTGGTTTTGGTGCTACAGCAGTAGCATTACACAGCAGTGGTTGCGGTCTAGGCTATATGGCGGCACTTGCAACTGCTGCAGCTCCTCTGTATGCTAATGCAGCTGCTGCAAAGGTAGATGATTACAGTGAGAAATCAGTAAGTAGAGCTGTTGATATGGCGTTTGGGCCACTACTACTAGTGCTGATCATACTAGGAATTGCACCGCAGCTGTAAAAAGATATGAACGGCGATGCAGTGTGTGTGCAGCTGCTGTGGCTGTAAAGCTTTGAGTGCGGCTATTGCGCTGTGTATATAGACCAGACACGACTGAAGTGGTGCTTGGATATGTCTATCAAGCATCACTGTAGAGGTGTGGGTCTTAGAGTAGGGTGTGCAGCTGTGGTTTGTGCACACTAAGAGTGAGATCGACTGAGTTGTATTAAAGAATGAGTATGTTATATGTGGTGTGTTGTAATTAAGTAGAGAGTGTCTGTAAGATAGGTTAGCTATATAGAATACTTGTACAGGCTATCATATGTATGTACAGAAATGGTTGCAGTGCACATACGTCCGTCTTGTGCACAAGTCACATAGAATGGGATGGAATTACATACTTATGATACTCTGTCAACGTACACAAATGCATACAAGGCTGTACATCTTTGATCTATGCTGTCTCTCTTGGATGCTCTCGCACTGCAACTTTCTGTAGCCTGCTCGCTGCTTTCAAGTAATACTGGTATCAAAGTTGCTGCACTGCAGTGGGTCGTTGTCATAGCACCAGTTTCAAAAGACGTTGGTGCACCTGGATGTGCTCCACGGGCAATGATTGTAGAGCAACACTGCAAAAGCAATAGCAGCATCATTAAGCACACTTTACTTTGCATTCAAGAGTGTCAGCTTGCACTACAATGTCAGCAGCTGATTCGCTGTACAGTGCTGTTGTTTGGAGTACAACCTGTGACGTTGGTTTCAAGTTCAAGAACGAACAAGAGCAATGACCAAACAACAACCACATCATAAGACACTGATGCTTGAGCACATTCAGTGTTGTGTGACGATCTGTGTTGACCAATCATAAGTCATTGTATGCATTGATCAATCCAACCCTATGATGCGCTGCAGCTACTGTGTTAGTATACTGCTGCTTCTGCTGCAGCTAGCTCTTGCATAAGAGAGTCCACTTGCTAACTTCAAATCACAATACTATATATCTCATAGGGCCGTATAGCTCTTCTGAGTGTGCTAGACGTTGTTGTATCACTAGCTTGATGTGTTTGATGAGTGAACTTCCAACGTTTGCATGATGTCGACCTGTTAGTTAGTTATGGTGTCAGTGATCAAGCACGATAATATGGTCATATGCAAAGTTAGCTATCAAATGGTGCAGCATATAAAAACTGATTGACTGCAAGTGTACAGCATAATTGATGCTACACTAATATATAGGAGCTACACTCATATATAGGAATAACAAAGCTTCAACGATCATAAGCACGCAAAGCAAACAGTAGCGTCTGTATACCTGACATTGGTCGTTTGTGAAGACTTGATGTAATGACAAGATGGAGTCAATGGTAACAATGTGTCCTTGGTTACTCTCAGTGCACCTGCAATCTGCAGGTGTGAAGACATGTGCAGCAACAATCATAAGAAGAAACAACTTAGTGTAAAGCGCTACACTTGTGTGCGTATCAATGGTGTTGATGATACATGTGGTCTTGCAAGCAGCTAAAACATGCACACTGATACTTGAAGCAGCCCAATGTTGAGGCTCATGCGACTACATACCTTCGTGACGTGATGTGACACGCATACAGTGACGTCATCTTCTTGCTGTCAGCACTTGTCTTTTCATAACGATACAGCATCGCTTGCGTGTGTCATATTGTTGCAGCTATCGCTCTCTTGTAAGGAATTGATGCCGTGATCGCTCATTCGCCATAACACTGTTGCTGCTGCCACTGCTGCTGCTACCGTTGCTGCTATTGATGCACACTAATGTGCCGCAACGCTGCCGTATACTAGCAGATGTGCACAATGCAGCTATACACACAGGGTATACAGACACCACTAATGCAAGCATACAACTACTTCTATGGCACGTGCAGTATAAAAATTCAACACTATCAGTACAGTGTGTGTGTATGAACGACGACCGACTACTGCGCGCAGCAGCATAAGACGCTCTATGAACGCCGCAAATGATGTAGACACAAGGCAAACAGATTATGCAATAGTATACGCTATGTCAGTTCCCTTGTGGCGTACCTGTTCGTGGCCACAGCGTCCCGATGTAAACGTGATGAGCAAGCAAGCAAACGCATCATGCGAGGGCTATCTAACGACAAATGCGAAAAGTAAAAAAACGTGAAGAAGCTATACTAAAACACATACTTCATACGTAAAAATCGCTGGAACAAGCTACACTGGCAAACTGAACAAACTATACTCTACTGATCGCTGTCTACACACTACTCTCTCTCTCAAGCAAGACTGTATCTATCTAGAATGTAATATAGAGTACTGAAGCTACAGCCATGCCTAACAATTAAAACATATCGCAGTGATCCGCCTCCTAACCGATGCTCATGTGACCATCAGTGCTTACACCAGCACTCGTGCAAAGATTCTGCAGAAGGTACTCTTGTCGTTGAGGTAAACTCGACAGATGTACATGTGCCACTGATTGTCAAGCATCGGCCAAAAGCGCTTAGACTTGTAGCTCCAGACTCGGGTGCAATCTGACTAAGAGTTGATTGCGCACCTTACGCTGCGAGCTTGCACCGTGATAGCTAAGCCCGCTTCGCAACGAGGCTCAGGTGAGGCACGCTCCAGCGGGGTGTCCAGCAAAACTTCACGTGGCCATAGTATCCTGTACAAACACAACACCAAGACAAACGCTGGTGAGCACATAACAGCTGTGAATACAAGCCCATGTAAAGAGTGTGACAATACCTGAGTGCTGGCGGTCGGGGTGAGAATCAGCAGCCTGGAGAGACCGAAGCTAGTCTCAAGGGTCTGCACGCTATGCTTCAAATCGATTGCCTGGGACAGCTGTGCCGTTTTGCCCGAGATACGTTTTTGAATAGAGTCTTGCAGGCTCTGGCAGTGCTCTACGCAGAAGAGAGATGCCAATACTGCAATGCCCAAGGCATGCTTCGCTACTTAGCGCTCGATGGCTGCAGGGACAAGAAGTTGAAGATTGTTTCGGCGCACAACATCGAGCAGGTCAAGCAAGCAGTGCTGTCCGCATTCCGCATGGCTCAACTGGTTGCTGTCAAAGTAGGACAGCTAATAAGAGTCCTACAGGTGAGATGCTTTTATTAGTGAGTTGCTTTTCAAACTTTCAATGGGCATATACCCTTGAGGTGCATATACCCCCCCCTCACTTGAAAAAACCCTGAGCACATTTGAAGCTGCGCACTCACCTATCTTGTAAGCATGGAACAGTGGAGAGCTCAGCTGACCCGTACCAGCCAGGACAGTAGCATAGAACTATGTGTGAACCCAAAGACCGCTTCGATATCTGGTGCAGCAGGTGTCTGTGTGAGACACAGTGGCTTTTGATGACTACTGCACAAGACCCCACACTGTTAGCCAAGCACAACCCGCTAATGGCATCTCTGCAATCACTGGTGCTGATGGCGGTGTCGCAGATGGTGCTGTTGAGTTTCAGACCCAGAAGACTCCTGCTGCCTTTTCGATCATGTTTGGCAGCGGTGCACTGATGGAAGCACTGCCTACCTTCACACTACACTTCCCTATCACCTGGCCTGATGAGCTGCACAGGCGGNCAATTGACTTCAACATGGCAATGTGCAAGGAGGTTCAGACTTCCACTGCTAGAGGTGAGTGCCGAAAGCGAGCCTACACAGATCGCTTGTGCACTGCTCTGTTGATGATTTGCCTGCGCTTTCGTACACTATGCGAACATGTGCAACTACGCTTGTGTATCTCTGGCACGTATGGCAGCAATGCTTGTCAGAATGCTTGTCATTTTGAAATGGCAGCACATGTTGACTGATCGCTGATTGCTGATGCCTGCTGCTATTGTGCTTGCCCCCTATATGCAGATGACATTACAGTAGGTGGTAACAGTGGCGTTGTTCAAGAGGAGCTTCATGTGTTTCAGCTGCGTAAGAAGGCAGAGATAGACCAAGATGAGCTGCAGCATGGCAAGTTACTGGCTAATGCTATCAACTCTCTAGAAGCTCTTGCGGTGACAAATGACTTTGATGCAGCTATAGACAGAGTAGTCGAGGTAAGTTGGTTAAGCATGATTGCAACATGGTGCGCATCTGATTGTTGTTCTTCTCTAAGCACATCTCGATGCATGCTACCATGATGCTGTGATACCCATGCACAATGTTCCTACACTTGATTGCTTAGTATGCATTGCATAGCTTACGCATGCCTGTATACACTTTGACGCTTGCACGTCACTGGTTACAGAGTGCACGCCGTGGCGTAGATATCGCATCAGTAAAGAATGCTGGTGAGGCAGCAAAGGCGTATGTCAAGAAGACTAACCTAGAGAACGGCATGGACGAGATTGCAGCAGAACAAGATGCCTGTGCCAAGGCAGAGGATGTCCAGGCTGTAAGAACTGCTGAAATACTGGCTCACCACAAGGTAACATGCACTGGTACTACCACTGCACTACTACTACTATTACTAACTGAATAGTACTGATGGTACCTTGTCTATCACATGGTACATTGCCTACAGATAGCGTACACGTTGTGCATTGCATCACATCAGATCCACTGCATGCTTGCGTGAGCTTGTCACTGCTGTCTGATTGACCTGGCTAGCGTCACAGCGTACATGTAACTAATCATACATCACGCGTGTCTGTGCTCTTGGTGTTGTTATTGATACATACAACACCAGGATGAGTGCAGTCGCACTGGACACGATGAGACAGTGGCGCAGGCAATGGTGAGAGCAGCAGCAAACGCAGCACATGCTGTATATGAACAGCGCAAACCTGGCCGCACTGTCAGCATGCTGTACTGCGTGGCTACTGACTCTGTATCAGCTGACAAAGTACTTGAGGCTGCTATAGCCACTGCTCCTAAGGGTGCTATTGTTAAGGTCTGTATGCCTTAGAGCACGTATAGATATTCACATACTAGATTGACATGCTCTGAGCAGGCGTACTGCCTGTGTACACGCACAGTTACTGAAGTGCAGTGAGTGTTTGCAAATCTATCTATTGAAGCCGTATGTAAGCTGTGCTACTGCAATGTTGTGGTTCATGTATGCTATTGTTCTAACTTTGTGCTCCGGATATCGCTTGCTTACATATGTTACAGATACATCACAACTTTGATGGTATGGACGATGGAACTAAAAGTGATGGTGATGGTGATGATGATAGCACAAATGGTGATGCTACTATTACTATCAATGCAATGACTTATGGCAATGGCAAGACTGGTGCTACTAATGATGATAATGACAATGATGATGCAATGATTGCTGATGGTGGTGCACACAGTGACAGTGACAGTATTGAGGTGCGTGCAGTTATGTTACACCAACAATTGTAGCACGTTCTATGTATGAGCGTAGAACAGATCTTCTCCTTAGGGCATGATCAGAACTTCTTGTGTATAGAGCATCAGTTCAAAGCCAGTTCGAAACACTTTGCTGCCGTGTGCACAGACTGTCCTTTGCATGAAGGAGGCAAGAACGTTCTTTCAGGAACTTTCTTTCAAAAACTTTCTTGCTAGTTCCTCCTACACTAGTATCTGAAAGGAATCTAACTTGTGTGCTGACTACTGTATGCACTACACACTACACTGCTTACTGCCTGATCTCATGCTATGACAGGGTGAAGCTGTTACTGGTAGTGTTGATGGTGATTCAAGTGATGCAGATGTAGACTTAGATGAAAGTGACACTCCACCACCATCATTCAAACGTTACCTAGTACCTACTGCCGCAGATGTGGAGTCACTTGTGAAAAAGGCCAAGCAGTTTGACACCTCTGATTGGCCTACTATTGGTGGACATGTACTATTTTGTAAAGATGAGGTGTTTGGATATGGTGAAGTCACAGCACTAGCCAAGCCTGATGGCCAGCTCATAGTCAAGGTGAGCAGCACTGTTGTGACCATTGCTTGTGATTTGCTGGTATCGTACACAGCATATCAGTAGCGATTTCAATGCATTGCTACTGCAATAGATATATACTTACGACAGCTTGTGTGTGCTTATGCTGTACTCGCACACATTGATACAACCACAGGTAGAGAAGCAGTATGATAGCGCAGTCAGTAAGTGGAAGGGCATTGAGACTGTGTTACATGTGCTACAGCTACATACATTGCACACATGTCAATAGTACAGTAACTCTCTTACTGAAAACACTATGTATACAATGCCTCTGCAACACGCACACTCTTGCTGCAACTGTACAACATGCGCTGCGCCTGTGCTGTCTGATTCACAAACATGAACTATGACTGGTTTAAATCTTATTACACTGTGTGCTTGTACTGTCAACGCACAACTACACATGCAGATTGCTTTGCCAAACAAAGATGCATGCCAGTTTGCTGAAGAAGGTGACAGGGTATTAGTTAAGAGCAAAAGAAATCCTCGGCCATTCAGTACAGCAACTGTGGAAGATACAGTATATACTTGGGATAGGTGAGTCTTAGCAGTTAGTTACTTGTTGTATCTACACATTCAGAACTAAAGATTGTATTCCGACAGCATAACACGTGTACAGTCATGGTCTTGCTTGAATGTATTGCTACTGTAAACACACTGCTTACATCGATGTTAATATTAGGCAATTTGACAGACAACCAACACTTTCGTGCGTGTTCTTTTCGTTCTCCTACAACTGCCATACATACAAATAGGGAGTTGAAAGTCCGATATGATTGTAACATTAATCCATTTGTGTCTATTCCACCGCAAGTTCGCTACACCAGCAAAGAAGATATAGTAGTTTATTTACCAACGGAATGGGACCCTCACTACAGAAAGTAGACTTTCATCTATAACATTGTGCAATAGCAGTAGCAGTAGTAGTGGTGTGTATCATAGAGCAGTGTACAGCTTGATCTGCGCGCGGCGCGCACTCTGGTGTCTCTCTTGAGATAACACTGTGTGCGGCGCTGTGATGCAGTAATATGCGAGGTGTGCTGCAAACACACTAGCACTGCTCTACACACACACACACTGCGCTGCTGAGCGCTGATAATGGTATTGTACTACTTTGTAGCAGTAGCTGCTCACACTTAGGCACGCTTGTGAGTGTGGGCTAGTGTGCAGCCTGAAACAACAGTGTACACACCCATTGCAGCACATACGGCAAATCATGTTCAGAAGCGTACACGCACACAGCAACAACAACAAGGGGGCAGGGGTAGCGGCTGTGGTTTTTTGTGGAGCCTACTGTTGAGCTAGTAGAGGCTGCCTGCATGGGCGCTATCGTAGCTGTACTGTTTTTTCGAGATAAGATGTGTCTGTGTGCAAACTTTGAAGGGAAGAAAAGCTGTTTTTGTTTGATGTGTGGGACTAGGGTTGGTTATTTTGACAGACTACCTTACTCCAACGCATCCATCTCGTAGCACGCTGCGTTCAATGACTTAGTTCTCCTTCAAAACCCCACAAAAACAAAATACAACGCAAGCGGCTACACATATTGACTACTTTGCATACCATATGCTCTGTGTTTAGCTTTGCTTTCGTTGTTGTGTGCATTGTGTTGGTTTGTCAGTTGTTGTTGCTGGCTTGTATGCTCGTATGCACAATCAGTGCTCAAGTTCAAACAGCATAAAGGACCGATCGATAAATGATTTATGTGCAGATAGTAATAGACTATTGATCGTGTATCAATAGCTATAATGTATTGTACTCCATGATATCTGAACACTGCTGCAGCGCCACTACTGTTAAGTGGTACGCCAACTACCATGGTGCGTGTATAACACTTCGCTTCTACTGCTGCTGTGTCATCTCATCTATAGCTTCTGTGTGTCACTTCACAGAATCCATTGTTTATGCCAGAGCCAGTTTGTCAGGTTCAACTCAGAGCGCTTGAACCGTTACTGAATTGTCTTGTTGTGCTGTATCGCTCACTTGTTACTAGTAGCTTGCTTGAAAGTCAAGCTTGAAGCACAGTAGATCTATACTACCTGGCATTGAGAAGATCAGGCAGGTAGATGTATAGAAGCAATTGTTATCACAGGAAAATCACTGATGCACGGCAGCACTTGTTAGAGTATGGCAACATTTGTACACATCGATACTATTGTGATATCTAGACATGTATCACTGTAACTATCATCAAGATTTGATGTGTATGTCAATTGGCGTATGTAGCGCATGTGTAAATATACCTGGTTGACACTAGTAGCTTTAAGCTCTGCAAGCTTGCTGCAGTACTTCACTAAATTCACTGTTAACATCACGATGATCTCATGCGCAGCCTCTTGTATACAGCCTTGAAGGTCTAGATCTGCAAGTGTGTGGTAACATGCGCAGCAACAAGCACGTTGTGCAGTTTAAATAAGTATATAAGTCTCCCTATACTGTCAGCGTATTGATACTACATGTAAAGCTGCGCAAAAAAGCCAATGAACTTACACAGCATTTACAAAGCAGCCGATTACATTGAGACTTGTGAAAGGGTATTATCGCCTTTTATGATACAGTGTTGCATACCTTCAGTTACATGAGTGATGGCCAGTCATATATCAGCAATAATGTATGTGTGTGCCACTATTGCTATCATTATCGTCTCTTGCCACAACATCGCTCCTGTATGTGCTGCTGTTGCAGCTCTAGCTGTCTTTACTAAGCTGAATGCCGCAGCGTCCCTCGCCATATCGTACTACTACTGCTACTACTGCTGCTGCTTACCAAGGTACAGCATAGGTGTGCACAATGCAACTACACAAGGCAATCGAAGCATGCGAACGATTGCTACAACTATCGCATACAGCTTGTCATCACATTGTGTGCTGCTGCAACATGCGTTTATAATGATTTTTTTACGCGCAGCAGCTGAACATGAGAGGTTTACCCACTACTTAAGAATGCAAACTATAGTAACGGAGAATTGCATGTGCTTACTAAAAGACTCTGCCGACTTGCAACTCGATGCTGCTGATAAAAGTCGACACACTTTGCAAGCGCAACTGATCACTGCTACTGATCTACTTGCTGAAAAGTGCGTGTCCTAAATATGTAATATAGAGTGCTGGAGCTACAGCCATGCCTAACAAGTAAGACATGTCACAGTGATCCGCCCCCGGACCGATGCTTATTTGACTTATCAGTGATTACACCAGCACTCGTGCAAAGGGTCTGCAGTAGATACTCTGTCGTTGAAGTAGACTCGGCAGATGTACATGTGCCACTGATCGTCAAGCATCGGCCAAAACCGCTTAAGCTAAGACCTCCAGACTCGGGTGCGAATTGAAATGAGTTGAAAGCGTACCTCAGGCTACAAAACGATGCAGCACCTCCCTGAGTTCGCACTCTATAGGCATCGTCATAGCTTCACATGACAGAAGAGCACGCTCCAGGGAGGCATCCAGCGTAAGTGATGTAGCCATATTGCATATCCTGCAGAGAGCAAAACATCAATGAAACGCAGGCTGGTGATGAGTGACGATTGCTAAAAGAAGCGAAGGAGATTGCAGTGTCTCAACTTACCTGAAATATAGTAGCCAGAGCCAATGCTTAACTCTGTTGGTCACTGGAGCTCGCACTGTACATTCGCTATGTGCATTGTAAGGCACAGTGTTGCATTGTCGCGAGGTCTAGTTCGTATAGTCGCGAAGCTGAAGAAGCCCCTTGAATAGGCTATGAGAGCAGAAACCTGTTTAGATGCGTGCAGGGCTAACTTCATACAGGCACATATCATCAGTGCCCTGTTTGCCATCAAGCTAAAGTATGAACGTTTCAGAAGACGTTTTGTCCAAAATCTTTGGGTGTCCCACGGTAGGACAGTAAGCGGCTGTGGCCCCACACACAGCATACATAAGGTATGAGCAGCAGCAGTGAAGCAGACTGCAAGCGGCTGTTGCAGGCACTGGTCACAGGTCGTTTGAGCGATGTGCAGAGCGCTCTGCAGCGACAACAGCAGGCCTCTAGCACGCTGTGCAGGTCTCTAAATGGCAATACTGCACTAGCTGTAGCAGCACAGCAAGGAGATGTGCGTGCTTGTCGCCTAGTACACGCCCACGGGTACCCTGTAGACAGCACAAACAAGCATGGTTTCACGCCATTAGCATGGGCCGCCTTCAGAGGGCATGACGACATTGCTGCCTTTTTGCTGCAGCAAGGTGCACAACCTGATACATACGATGAGTTTGGGCTAAGCCCTGTGCACAAAGCAGCAGCCTATAATCATCCCAAAGTGATCCGAGCGTTGCTCAAAAGCAAGCAGAGCTGCAGTGCTGACATCAGAACAGGCAGCGTTTCAGCTCCTGCTCACTATGAAGCTCAATCAGCAGGACATCAGACGCCATTGATATGCGCATCTCGTACTGGTGCTGGAGCTAGAGCAGCAGCAGTGCTAATTGAAGAGTTTGGTGCTAGTGTATCAGCACAAGATGCAAGCTTGAATACAGCATTGCACTACGCTGCTAAGAACAATGACCTGGCACTGATGCGTGTTCTACTACGCAATGGCGCGCCTGCTGACACTTTGAATCACAATGGTCAAAAGCCAGTAGACTTGACATCACCTCTTGAGCAACCTGGTGCTTGGGCTGT
>AXNI01006118.1:0-19967 GCA_000498555.1 Heterococcus sp. DN1 | reverse complement strand
AGCAGCAGCAGCAGCATGGGCGTCTTTGGTACTGTGGCTGCCTTCCTCTCCACGTGGCTTGGTGGCCTTGTGATCGTGGCTATAATGGCCATTGCTGGCTTGCAGTACTTCAGAGCAGAGAGCGCCGATGATAAGAGAGAGAGACTCAGAGCTGAGCGCCGACTCAAGCGCAAGGAGAACAAGGACGATGAGGTAATACTGATACTCAGATCCCTTAGTGTGAGAGGCGTGCATGTTTGATGTTTTGCTCTCGATCAAACTGGCAGTAGTCTTACGCCAACAACTCTGCGTCTTGCTCGTTTTCTGCCATTCGCACGCAGTTGTTGGATGACTTTTTGACCAGAGCGGTAGGCATGACAAACCCAGCAGCAGCGCAACAAAGCCAACAACAACAGCAGCAGCAGCAGCAGCGACAAGCTGCACCGGCTCCAGCAGCAGCAGCAGCAGCTAGCACAACTGCTAGCTCTAAAGATGCTGCAGCATCAGCACAAGATGAGGTATACTATGCACACTATATGCTTGTTTTGTACAACCCT
Organism: Heterococcus sp. DN1; assembly: GCA_000498555.1. Lineage (NCBI taxonomy): Eukaryota > Xanthophyceae > Tribonematales > Heteropediaceae > Heterococcus > Heterococcus sp. DN1. Next base: position 19,431 of record AXNI01006118.1, on the reverse strand, counting down.
CGCCTTTTTAAATACACAGCGCTGAATCTAAACATGCAATCTGCATCATGTTCTTGTTGATGCATCATTGCAGCGACCGCCGCCGCTGAGGTGGACGCAGAGCGATGATGAAGTAGAGATCTTTGTTCCAGTGCCTAAAGGTCAGTACAGTGCTATATACAAGAATCTTAACATCTCGTTCTTATTGACAAAAAATCGTATTGCTACTTGCAAAACTGATGTGAGTACTTGCATAAAGCAGTACAGCTAGCATAGTGAGTAGCTCGAGCTCGATCACAGCTACAAAACCATTATCTGAGTGTTATGGTATCTCGTAAGCAGTTGAGCAAGATACAGTCGTGCAGTCCGTATGCTGCACTGTTGCCCTTATTGCTGATTAGCAATAGGCAGCAGCAGTATCACCCGTGCTGGTCACACATTACCTCACCAGATGTTTGCTTACTCACTAACGCTGCTTAATCGGCTATTGCTGCTGACACAATGGTACTGCTGCTATTACACTGGTAACAACAGAGATAGGCCGTAGTGATGTATCATTTGCAATAGCTGGTGCAAAGATCACACTAAAAGTGAAAGGCGAGCCTATACTAGCTGGTGAACTGTTTAAAGCTGTTGACAGAGAGGGGTGTAACTGGCAAATAGGTACCAGTTTTCAGTATCTTTGTGATACTATAGCATGTATTGAGAAACTGGCTGTCGCACAATGTGTAGATTGTCACACTACAATAGTGCTTGACACAGCTTACTGCATGCTATATGCACAAGAAAGTGCACGCATGCTGCTGCATTTTGTGCTGGTGCTTGGCTCATAGTGTCACAGCATCACGTGTGTTATACTTGCAGCAATAGCTATACTGAGTGTTCTGTTTTCTACTGTTTATTGTTGTTGTGCTGTTACAGAGGACGATGGTGAGCATAGAGTAGTGTGGTTACAGCTAGCAAAAGAAGAGCCTAGCGGACGGTATGTAGCACATATCCTTAGCATGTATATATAATACACTGCATATACCGCATCACTCGCATCATACTTGTAATGCATACTCGTCGCTACAGCAATGAGCATATAGTGCTCCATGACTGTACAAGCATCGACAATCAACCCATGCACAACGACTTGCTGGTGTCACAGAAAGCGCTCAGCGTTGACTGTTGGTACATCGTGTTGCTGAAGATCACATGCGATCGTGCTGCACTAATGCTTGTGTTACATACTGCTCGCTTGCTTACTAACAGGCAAGGCTACTGGTCACAGCTGCTCAAGACATGATCAGCAGGAACACACACAGCATAATTGCAGAACAGTAGCGGTAGCGCTCTACGCCACGTGGCAGCCACGTCACACACAGTTGTGACTCGCCACTGCACTTGTTCAACTGCAAAACAACTTGCACAAGCAGCAGTAGCGGCAGCAGCAGCAGACAATCAACACAAACACTTCTCAGACGCACGATTTGAAGGGCTCAAGCATGCTATGTGGAGTGTTGTATTCGATTGTTTGCGTCAAATCGCTCCGAGCACCCTTGTGTGCCTGTGCGCTAAAGCTCGTATCAAGCGCAGTGCTGCTGTTGTGAAAGTTCGCTGTATAGAGACTACATTTACATGTGAAGCAATGTACTTATTGTACACTGTGTATACATTTACTGTCGACTGTCAAACGCTTGCTATCATAACTGCTGTTGTTGCTGCTGTTAGTACAATTGCTGCTGCTGCTACTGTCTGTCGGTTACATCGGTGCTTGCTGTAGCACGTTTGCTTAGCAGTGCTAGCGCTATTGAGGGCTGTATGTGCCCTATACCAGCATTTTCCAGCATATCTGTCATTTGTGTATAAGCTGTCTCGTCCCCTCCGATCAACTGTGTGTGAAAAGGAATAAAATGTAGCATTGCGATACATCAATGCAGTGTGTGTAAGATATGACTTGTGACACATTGAAGCACAGCGATTGCATCAGCCACAGGCTAGTAACGCGATTGGCAAAGTGGTGTTATAGCGTCATATTGATATGTTATGCGCTCAGACAGTAGCCTGTTACTACAAGACGAATGAAGCAATGCAGCAGTGTTGTCCTGGTGTTGCTATGTTTGGCGCATAACACAGACCGTGCCGCGTGTTACAAATTATGCTTTTCATGACACAGAACACATAACACGCTGTATACGCCCTTAGGAGTATAACGTGGAAGTGTTTACCTGGTCGATAGCATCGTAGAGTGAGTCAACTTGACGTTGTGATAGTGCTAGCAGCTTGCATGCATCCAGCAAGACATCAAACCTCTGCGCTGCTGGTACGGAGTACTGCTGTATACACTGCTTAACAATGTTGATGTCATGTAGTATCTGCTCCCCTGCTACCTGTAGTAATGTGTAACAGTTGCTACTATACATTAGATGCGCGTTAGATGCGAACTTGCTGTAGTGTTTGTGTATCAGCAGCACACATTAGCGACCTATAGATCATGCTTTACCGAGCATTTGGCGTGAGGGCGCGAGCACGAGCTGCTCAAAGTGCAATGTTAAACTGCCATATAGCTATACATCACTATAGCACTGAGATGAAAGATCAAAAATGATTCATTAAGTGCTTAGTATAGCTTACTTGAGTAAAGTACTCGTAGTCTTCGATCAGCAGCGACTGCAGTGATCTGCTGAGGCTCTCGCTGCACTTACAGATGAAGTGTGCAAACTGAGCCTGTTCGTGAAATATGAAGCCAATCAGTTAGTTATATATGTGTAGATACGTAGAGTGCGAGGCAATTTACATCGCAATTCATAACGTATGGTGGTCTTGCTAGTAGTCATGGCAGAGTGACCGACTGATTAAGTGTTACGTTAGAATTACACGCTGCCAATCGATGCATAACGTACAGTGCAAGAGTCTGACACAGTGCAGTTAACACACTTGAGTGTCATTGTGCGCACCTTCGGCATGATAGCTGCAGCAATGGCAAGTGTTGACTGCAGCTGCGTAATTGCATCTGACAGCAGCTCTGTTGTGCGTGCTGATACATGCTGCTGCTGCTGATGTGGAAAAGCAAATGCGCTGCTGCTAGTACCGTGCAGCTGTTGCATAGGATGGTGCCTTATGTATACACTGCATGCGCTCAAGAAGCCATCAGCGCTAGCCTGTAGCGTTGCCGTGTGGTAACAACAATCATACAGCAGTATAAACAGCGTACGACAAGATAACTTATCTTAGATAACACTTCAAGCGCGCCGATAATGGCTGCGTATTCGTTTTGATGGCATGTATTTGGGGAACACGGCGCTACGTGCAGGTTGAGCAAGCAACACCTAAAACTATTACAGCAACAATCTACAACATAAGATTACAACAGACACTCGTTCAAGACTGGTGAATAGCAGCAGCAGTTGTGTTACTCTTGTTTGTGTTAACAACGGTTCAGCGCTTTACCTTGATAGCGTCACGCAGTAGTGTATCAAGTAGTGCACTATACTGTGCTGTCTCATGTGCAAACACTGGTACTTCTACTGCTGCTATCACTGGTTGTGACTGAGCTGTAACAGCACTGCTGCGCACTGATGACACAGAGACATCGAACCGGGTACAACATGTGCATTGCAAACGATATGTAAGCAACAGAGACATTGCACAACATATTACGAAGTTCATGAATATGAGCAGTGTAGCACTTGTATGAGCACAGGCCAAATGTGCACAGCAATGTCGCCATGTAAAGCACACTACTGCTTCCTTACATCAAAGTATCCTACTATGCACCATAGCTGTACACATATATATTACATTTATATAGATATGAAGCACAACGTGTACTCGTTCATTCTGTATCGCCAACTTACTGACCTTGCGAAGGCATAGGAGAGCGTCTAGATTGTGTATCTGTAGTGCTGTGCCTGCTGCTATTGCCACTAGACTGACGTCCATGCAGTGTATGCTTAGCTATAAACTTGATGCCGCCAACAGCTGCATGCATCTGCGCATTCAAAAGGCAGACAGTAGTGTGTGTAGACATGTACATCAGCACATTAAATAGCAGTATCGCAGTGCGTAGCCTGCATTAGCAGCAGCAATGAGTGTGCACAAAACATGATCAACAACATGATCATCACTGTGTATGTGTGTGATGTTGCAAGATATGTGCTAATGCTCAATTGCAGTCTGCACTTCCTCGCACTTGTTGTTGCCAATTGCTACACAAGCGTGCACGTGACCGGCATACAAGTGCAGATTATACTCTTACCACACGGTGTGGCCCAATGATAGTACCACTAGTACTACTGCTAGCTTGTGCTAGCGCATTCTGTGCCACACTGAGCGCTGTTGCTGCTAACGGCTGTTGTTGCTGTTGTTGCTGCTGCTGTTGTTGCTGTTGTGTTTGTGATGCTTGTGCACTGCTTTCACTGGCTTGCAAGTCTTCAACAGCAGCCTGATGTGATATGAACAAGCGAATCGGTCAGTACAGTAAACGTACAAGTTTGCATGTGTACATGTACTTGAGACACTAATGTTAGCACTACAAGTGATGTAGTACGACCGTGGCTTTCAGAACAGTTGTGATAGCAGTGAAACGATCAAAGTTGAGCAAGCACTTGGTGCTCGCGACATGTCACAGCACCCACACAAAAGTTCAAGTAATTGCATTACCTGCTGAGTTGCTGACTGCGGTACCAAGAACAGGTCATTCTCCTGTAGACGGTATCAGTACGAACATTGCACAAGACAGTTAGAGTCATCAGTCAGCATACATCATATACCTGCAGCAATCGCATGTACAGTATCGCTATGCTGCATATGCTATTCTAAGGCATGGTCAGAGTTGCAATAATAATATGTTACAGTAGTGCACTAGTGCTAGTTTCAAACAGTTAAGTGCGCAACTAACCTCTGTATCTCGCAACAGTGCTAGTATGAACTCTGTAGAGTTGATGATAGCACAGTAACCGCTCCACCTGTTATGTGTACACGAATACATGTACATGAATACATAGGTTACTCATCACATTGCAAGTCAGCATTTAGCAGCAGTGCCGTTCACGCCCTCTGTGTAGCTAACAAAACAGTGCTCACTGTCTTACACAACTACTACATGTCATGGGCCACTCACTACATCCAACAGATTGACCAGCATCTAGTATGCTGTGTAGCTGATTACGTGCTTTTTACAAGCTCTCAAAACACAGCGACATGATTGTGTATGTTGAGGACGTGTATAAAGCTCAAGTGTTTGAAGTTACTGACCGTTGCGTCAGATCGCCGCCATACGGATGGAAAATGTGCTGCACGTCATACTCCTGCAATGGCGGTAGTAGAATACATGTTAGCACGATACACCGCAATTCCAACGTGCTAGCGCACTTATAAGCAAAAGCAGAGAAGTATACTGGCATGTTCGTTCGTCACTGCTTCAGTAGCGCTGCAGGCAAGCTCTTGTGCATGCTGCACACTCAGCAGTTTGAATACATCATAGATGCAAAATGATGTCATCTGATTCTCAAGCATGTATACATGCTACAGTATACGATGCATAGTTTAGGTGTGTATAGCTGGGCTTACCCGTGCACGCTGGTGCAGTGCAATCAGGAATGTCAGCAGCAGCGGTGACTGTAGCTGCTGCATGAAGGCTATCTGTGCGTACCTATCACCTACTACTGTTAACCTGCAATGAAAGTATACACATGTAATCAAACACAACACAAGCAAGCACAACAGCAGACTAGCTTTAGACTGTGATTGTAAACGATGCTCAGGTGTTATGGCTAAGACAAAGTCAATGACGATGATTGCGCTCAGTGCGCACTAGTACACACATTGTGTACACGCAGTACACTACAATAACAGTAATACACTTCGCTGATATCAGTGTTTATGCGTACCGACATGATAGCTAAGTATTAATTGCATTTGCTATACTGTTGGTTGATGCGCATTATATTACTACTGCTGTTTTAACTGCAAAGTATAGGTGTATGAAGTAGTATACTTCGTGAAGTATATATATACTGCGCGCACCTGTTAGTGATAGTGGCAAACTCGTTGGCTACACAGCGCGCAGCGTGCGTAGTAGTGGTCACAGCTGCTGTTGCTGTTGCTGCTGCTGTGCTTTTACTCTTAGTGCTACTACTAGCTACAGTACTGCGTATAGATACAGGCCATGTTATCATACCCCATAGTGTATCATCTGACACTACTGCATCGACATCAACACCAACTAAACTCTGCAGCATAGAGAATCAGAGCACATATACAAAGCAACTGTGGTCTTAGTTCAGCATTATGCAGTGCAGCAGTGTATCTTATGAGTAACAACAAGCTGTGCAATGCCTTTACTATGCATACTTGAGGCTTCTGACCAGTTTACCATATCGCAATATCACTGTGCAGTGCTACAGAGTCTCTGAAGCAATACATACATATATATATATATATATATATATGTATGTGTGTGTGTGTGTGTGTGTGTGTGTGTGTGCGTACGAGATTGGGAATACTCATCATGCTATGTTATGCATGTTGAAGTGCTGTAACTCACATGATCTGTGTTAAGCCAGTGCTGGAATCTATCAGGGTGTGATGTGAATATGTCTATACATCTAGGCCACTGCAGCCAATCACACTGCGCAGCTAGACCACTGTAAGCTACCTGTTCAAACGCAAGTGTTGCGCGCAGTGTCCATAACGCAACGTATCAGTACTGCTACGATGAATCACATGATGTAGGGACAAGCCGGATGCCGCAATGCTCCAGTACAAGGTTGAACAGCTCTGGTGGTACAAACGTGTGCCGTAACGGCGCTGCGCAACTGAAGCGCGTAACAGCATTCTTCACGATGATATACATGCGATTGATCAACTGGCGGCATGCAGTGTTGCAGAATGTAGCTTCAGTAGTGCAAGCCCTCCTGTTATGTACATGTTTTACTAGCACACACTGCAGTGTGACTGCCTATACTACAGCGTATTGGAATTTGTGCAGAATTGCACAATAATGCCAAAATAACAGTATGTAGGTAATTATGTATATACAAATATAGTGCGTGTACCTCCTTCTCCAGAGCTTGTTCAAATTGCAATGTAGCTTCAATACACTGTGACAGCAGCTCCTTGCTGTTCAATAAGTTCGCCAAGCCGGTTCGCAACTGTTAGCAGTGTTGAGATTGCAGCACACAGTGGTCACAATGTGCAGTACATAGAGTGAGCAACAGTTGCTTTGTAATGTGATGCAACAAATGACATCATAGACATATGCAAACACTAGCACCTTGTGTCACATGTTTACATGCTGCTCCTGAGCAGTAACATACGCAGAATCTATTATGCAGGATGCTCAATGAAAGATTACTACTGTGTGTAATCTCATCGTTATTAGATGTTATGCAATAATCATCTAAACTGCGCAGCAGCAATGCACTTGCCAGCGCCTTACACTGTTCATTGCCTATACTCTGTGTGTCCAAACATGTATCAAAGCGTGCCTATACAATAGTATAAGTACGTGCACCAGATTTGCATGTATACGTATGTGACTGTATACCTTTTGTCTAGCTAGTAGCACTAGTCCTCTAGCAAAGTAGCCTGCACAATCAAGTTGCTGCATTACAGCAGCACCACTACTGCTGTTACTGCTACTACTGCTGCCACTTACATCTGCAACAGCGTCGTCATACACCTGCACAGAACACAGCATACGCATAATTGCATAGTGTGAGCTACAATGCTGTGGCTGTGTTATTTTAGCTGCATAGCAATACAGGAGTGTATCTACTTGACAGCACTAGAAGTATTATGTAGCAGCATCAGAACACTACGTGCACCATATGCACACATTGCAGCTGACACCAGCACTGTGGCTGCACTTCAGCAACTACATCATTCAATGCACAAACAGAAATACAACGTTACTGTAACACTATGCACTAAGTACCTGTTGCAGCTCTCTGCTGATGAAGTGTGTGTAAGCTTTGATACACTTGAGTATGAATGCATACATCCATTCAGGCTTATCCTCCCTACTGGTAGCTCTGCTGCCTTCAAAGTGGTAGTGAAATCTGTACAAAACAGTACAAATGCAGTGCAGAAGAATTTCACAGCATCAGAACAGAACGTACTGCAGCTGTTAGCTTACAGCGTAAAGCTAGACACACTATGAGCAAGAACATATGTTCAAATAATACTGCAGTTCAACACCGCCAGCATGTGTGTGCGACCACCNGGCTGGTACAGTCGCTTGGAGTCAATGTGTGTACACGTTGAGGTGTGCATGATGTATGTGTATGTGCACTATACCTTACAAAGGAAGGCTCCAGTATGCAATCTGCAATACAAGCAGCACAAATCAAACATTATAAGAACAATTTGCACACAGTGTCAGCACAACACATCAAGGTGTGCAATCTACTGCTTCCGCAGCTGCAGCTGAGCAACCGCTTTGAGTACTCGGCAAAAGCGCATAAAGTACGTAGGCACAAACTAACATGCGCCTGAGCTGTCACACTGCTATGCTTTCACATACAGACATACCGTATGTACTGCTTTTTACTAACACCTCTTACCTAGCGCCCACACGCTAGCAACTGGTGCTGCACCAGACTGCTGCAACTGCAGAACTATCAGTTGCCTGAACGAGCTCTTCAAGGCAGAAAGCTGCGGCTCTGTCAGTGTTACAGCATCACCACCACTGCTACCACTACTGCTGCTACCGCCACTGCTGCTGCTTGCAAGTGCTTTGGCATGTACTGATAGTGCACAGTACAGCTGCTGCTGTAGCAGTGCTGCCAGAGCCTGCAGTCGCTGCTGCATACAGCTGTGCAGCGCTGGGCTGTCGTGTACATCAAGAGCTTGCACTTCGCTCGCAAGTGCTGTGTAACCTGACAGTACTGCTGTTGACACTGCTGCTCCACGCTGCGAGCCCTGCGTTATAAGAGCAAGCGTTGCAGCAAGAGTCAGTGCAGCTGCTTGCAAGAGCGTGGCAAGTGCTCATATAAACCCAACCGCGGTGATGATGTGTGCAAGATAACATAAGTGTATGTACTGACCTCAATGTCTCGCTTCAATTGATCTGTCTGCTGCAGCAACCTTTGAGCTCTCTGCAATGGCACACAGCGCAAGCATTAGCGAATGATGCGAGATTGGATGAACAATGATTGTCTCTCATTCACAGTACGTTACATGCATGAGAAACATGACAAGCACGCAGAACATGCACACTTATACCTTTAGATACTCCTCTTGTCTAGCGAGAGCTTTCACCCTGGCAGTAAGGATCTGGACTGCAGGGCTGCAGTCTGAAGCGCTGAACTCTTGCAGAGCACTGCACTGCTGCTCGAGATCTTCAAATCTCTCAAACCTTTGCACTGCTGCTGCTCTGGCATTTGTGAGCTCAGGCGCTTCCCTCCTGTCACCCAGCTCTCGCAGCAGCTCATGCAGCTTGGCCACCCGTGCAGCTTTGAGCACTTCCAGCTGCTGCAGCATGTGAGGCAGCTCATCCTCAACTGCTGCTTCAGTAGACATGATGCGAGTGCTGCGAGCAAGTGTGATGTGAAGCTCGCACCAGTTGATCTTCCAGCTTGCTTAGGAGTGCGTTAGATGTGTTTAGACGACACAATCTTAGTCAAGACCAGCAGTCAAACACCATCATGCAGCATCTCCATGAGTACACCAAAAAAATGGACTAACGGGTGAAGTTGAGTAAAATGGGCGAGGTGCTGTGAGCAGCGATGCACGTGCTCTAAATTCACAAGAAGCCGGCATTAGCAGCCATGAACCGAAAGAGCATCAGACCACGCCAGGTCGATGTCTACAAGCGCCTGCCAGTTGTCACCAATTTGGAAGGCTTGTTGACCGAGGAGGAGTCTATTGTGGCACTCCCAGCAGGACCTGGACAGCGTTCAGACCCTCAGAAGAAGGTACTTGATTTACTTTGAGCTTGTCACCTCCTAAATAATTTTGCTGCGCACGAACTCTGTCTTCTTACTGTTGTACTGTACCAGCACTATAGTGCGAGATCTCACTAGTCTACTTTACATTTTACAGCGTTTGATATCTTAATAAACCAGTATACTCATAGTTGATGCCTCTGCATTTTCTGAACAGGACATCCCTGCCCCTAGGTCAAGTGCTGTGCAGTCTTACGCTGCTGAGCAGTCACCTGACTTTAAACTTCCTGTAGCTTACATTAGATTCCCTAAGAGAGCTGCTAATGAAGAGGACTACAGCGTAAGAGACTACTCTCTGCTGCTGGAAGATGAGCAGTGGCTCAGCACCCACCCCAAGTATGGCGCTACTGGCACGGTGAGCATTGGTTCATGCATTACATAACAATAATAGTTTGTATCATCAACAGGTCATGTTGCACTTGCACATTGTGAAGATTACAGCAGCTCAGTGCTGCCTATGAATGCTTGTCCTCCCTGTGCCAATGTTGTTTGTCTTCTTAAAACTGCTTTTTGTTTCACTCAGAAATCTCAATAAGCAGTGCTAAGCGTAGACATGGCTATCATGCGATCACTGATGCATGTATTATTCGCTTACTGTTCTCTTGTTCACATTTATGTGTTACTGCTACAACAGATGGCAGGCAAACTGTCAGTAGACACATTTGAAGCGCTGCTAGATGTACTAGAAAAAGCTACAGGAATGGCACAGCCAGTAGCACAAGCACAAGCTGAGCTGCTATTCATGTCTAAGCTTGGCATGGACAAGAGAGCTTATCAGGTGGAAAACACCAGCTTTTGCATATTGTTGAACACGTGTTAACATTCCAGTTACAAAGCTGTTTCGATTGTGGCAGTTGCTGCACCAACTGCACTATCTTGAAGTTACCATAGCTGTTGCTATTCACACTAGTTTGAGTAGATTCTTACTATTGGTCTCACTGCATTGCAGTAGCACAGTGCTGGCACCCGACATTGTCACTAGCTCAGCATTCACAGTGTATGCCATATGTCTCACTCACGCAAACTTCTCTGCAAATTACGTGGTCCTCTGTTGAATCTTGTCCAACAAACACTGATCACAGGCTGTGTGGAATGATGTGTACAGCTACTGGAAGCACAAGCGGCAAAAGATTAACAAGCCGTTACTGAGACGTTACTGGCCTGTAACGTCTGCTAATGACACTGACCCTCACAAAGTCTTCAGACCACGTGAAAAAGAGCGCTACAAGGTATATACCCCTGTATTTGATACTGTACATTGAAGTACATTGTATACTCCGTAGTATACTATACTGTATATACCCCCTTTTGATAAAGTTGAAGTTTTGATACCAGTCCTGTATCTTGCGCACTTTGTAATTTGTGGCAATGCAAATTATGGGCATAGAGTTGCAGTACATCAGTGTCGTGTTCAGCACTAGCACGTATACAGTACAAAGCCAAAAGCACTGAACAGCTTATGCTGTAGTACTTGCTATTAGATTGCAATTATCTCGAGTTTGCGTCCCTGATAATCAGTCCAATTAATGTTTTTATGAGCACATACTCGTGTGAGCAATACTTATAAACACCAATGACACTAATGACCTTGTTCTGTTGCTCGCACTTCTGTGAATACTGCTACTGCGCGCTACCTGCAACAGCTGCGCCGCAACCGCATGAATGATATGGACAGCTACAACAAGATGACGCAGCTCAAACAAGACTTTGACAAGGTATACTGTTCATACCATATACCGCTCAAACCCAGTGTGTGTACATACAGTTATACACATAGCTCTTTTTCCAAGTAGTCTAAGTAATGGGTATAAGAGGGTGCTCAGTTGGCGCTATAGTGCGCATGCCACTGCACTCACAGTAGTGTATAGTGCTGTTAAGCTGCTGGCAATGCTATGAACTGACGTGTTTTGACATGTTTCTGACGTGTTGCCGATACACTTGTCTACTACTCACAACACTTTCATCACACACTGCATCAGGTGCTGGCTATACTTGAGATGACCCGGACCCGTGAGAAGTACAAGCAGGCTCAGCTGCACATACAGACTGAAATATTTGAACAGGCAAGTCACTCGTTCTCAAAGAACTTTCCTCAAGGAATCTCCCTCAAAGAACTGTCCTTTCTTTTACCAAAGACCTGTCGCTCCTACACAGGAGAACTGTCGTTCCTTCTGCGCGTAGGCCACACAATTCAGCATTGTTCTGCATGAGTAGCTCATGGTGCACTGCATGGTTAGGATAGCTTGCTGTGGTACTTACTCTTGGTGTGGCTGCTTCTGAAAGTGTGTAGTGAACTTTACTGTACACACACGATATACGCAATGAACGAGTAGGCGTCATAGTATATGTACAAATACTACTTGATCAGCTGATGAATGACACCCCTACTTCGGCTATATGCATATATCAGTATTAACTTGCACATGCACCAATATCACATACGAATACTATATCTGCATTTGTACAACAACAGAAGCTGTATGATCTGACCAACCCCAAGGGGCCACCGCGCAAGCTGAACATCACTGTTGGAGAGTTCAAGCTAAAGAAGCGGCCTGCAACAGCTCCTCACTCCTCACAGCAGCACCAACTGTACTCAGACTTCCAAGACAGGACACAGGCTGACGCAGCTGCGCATGCACAGAGGCACACTGCAGGGGTGTACAACCAGTACCAGCAGTACCAGCACCACCAGCACCAGCTGCTGCACGGCAGTGGCAGCGGCGGTAGTGAGAGGAGAGACAGTGGCAGCAGTGCTGCTGCTGATGCTGCTGCTGCTGAGAAGCTGCGCAAGAAGAAGAAGAGAGACAGAGAGAGGGACAGGAGCGGCGGTGCTAATGAGCGACGAGAAAGGTAGACTATATATCATGTTACATCATATTACTATGCTATGCTATGCCATGTCATGCTATAGTGGAGCATATTGGAGTATACTGTACTGTAGTGTAATGAACTGCACTGAGCCAGATTGTACGTGCACTGTGTCGCTATGCTGTATTACTACTGTACCATAAATAGCAATTGAGCTACAGTGTGGTGCATCGTAGTAGTCTTGCATATAGCGTGCTAGCATGCTTCAGTTACGAGAAGTGATGAACAGCACTGCTACTACTGCTGCTGCAGCTATAGAACAACAGTAGCATAGCCATACTTGCATCTGTTCAGAGCCTATTGCGTACGAGCGCTGTGCATCCTGCTGCTGCTAGTAGACTGCTAAACACTGCACTGAGCAGTTTGTCTGCCTGTGAAGCTCATCACTGACACAGTCCTACTATCTATATCTGTGTGCACTTGCAAACTTGCAACATAAACAGGGAAGCAGCAGAAGCTGCTGCCGCTGCTGCTGCTGGTGGTAGTGGCACTGCTGCCCCTGTATCACCTAGTAGTACTGCTATGCCATCCTTCTTTGATGAGTTTACTGGACGTGTGCACTATGACCTCACTGAAGGTATGTATGCACTGCGTCATCATTGCATTGTTTGTAAACATTGAACCGACAACTACCTAGTTCGCGCACACGTAACACCAGCGGCCTGTAGCAACAGCAACCCTGAGCATACGTGTTGAAGCACATCAGCGCCTGTTATTCATCGCATAAATGGTGATTTGTTACTGATGTACTGACTACTTGCAATCTTTGATGTGTCTCTTCTCTCTTCCTTATTGGCTATTCTTCATTGACCAAATCAGATTGGGTAGAGCCATCATTACCTACATACACACCTGGCATTGGCTGCGAACCGGTAAGAAGAACTGTCTTCACTGCACTAACTGCAATGGCATAACTACATCTACTGTGTGTGACTATATGGGATAGGGGGTATGGTTTCAAAACTAGCCCCTTTCTTGGGGTGTAAATGGAGTACTTCTACTGTCTGTCAGAAAGATGCAAAGTGCGCCAACTGCCGCTCAATATTGAGCATGTGTGGTTACTGTACTTTATAGGATTATTGTATACACCATATACGTATGTATACATATAGTCCTTGTAAGCTTGTACCAGCTGTTGCATCACACTGAGCATCATTATTGTTATTGTGTCTGTCCATGTATATGTACACATTCATTGCAGGTCAAGAAGTTCTGTTGTAGAGGCAGAGTAGGGCGTGGTGGGCGAGTCATCTTTGACAGAGTACCGGTACGTTCCTACAAATAACGTTCCTCTTCATACAAAGAGCATGCTCTTGTACTTTGTTTGGATGTTCTTGAACGGCTGACGAGATTAGCATGTGCTACTGCAACGTTGATAGCTTCAGTTCATTGCACTGCCAGCACCCTCAACAAGCGTGTGCTACTGATGTGGCAGTCACTTGTGTTATTGCAGCAGTCTGCTGACAGCGATCACTGCTGTCCTGTTGATATTGCCATGCAGTACTGCGAGCTGCTGTTGCTGCCCAGCATGCTGATGTTCACACCTCAACTACTGCTGCTACTGCTGCTGTATATACAGGTGAAGCATGATGACAGCAGTAATGATGACAGTATCAGTGACATACCAGCACCTCCTAAGCGAAGGCCGCTAACACTGTCAACTCAAGACCCAAATGTACTGACAAACATACTGTACAAGCGGGGGCAGCCAACTACAGCAGCTGAAAAACTTGTAGCACTTGCAACTGCTGTGAGCGCTGTGCCTCAACCATCTGATCAAGCACCGCTGCGCGTCAACAGCTGGAAGACACGAGAGGTGAGAATCAACGATAAAAAGATAACATAAACTGAACGGATGCTCTTTTGTCAAGTGTTTGTTATCATTGTTAAGATCAATGCTAATAGTGTTCTGTAAGTGCTAGCACTGCTTGTGCTGCTACGTTATGGGTTCTAGTACAGCTCACACCACGCCGCTGCTGTTGCGAGTCACTGTGAAGTTGCCGCTGCTCGCTGCTGTTATCAAGCATGCCATGTGTACACTATTACAGCAGTACTAACGCTTAGTTATGTACTCTGCTTGCTGTTCTGTGTCACATTGTGTCTGCATACATCAGCTCTACAATGCTGCAGATGATCAAGAGGAGCTGTTTGAGCCGTTATCTGTGTATCCAACAGCGCTAGACACAGCTGCAGCACCAAGAGCACCAACAGACACACCTATACAGTACACCTTTCAAGTCTGATAGCAGCAGCAGCAGCACAACATAGCACACTGCACACATCAGCTGTAGCAAGCACTGAACTAGCGGATCATAAGCACACACTTGTGTCGTGTGTGTACTTAGCACACTGCACACATCAGCTGTAGCAAGCACTGAACTAGCGGATCATAAGCACACACTTGTGTCGTGTGTGTACTGTGATATCTGCACTGGTACAGCGTATCAATAGTGTTACACACTCTCACACGCTGTGCTGGTATAGTTAGCTGCAGCAGTAGTTTCTGTGATAGCAGCAGTGGTAGTAGTATCGGGTAGTGGCTCTCTTTACAGGAGGTGCTGCTGCTGCTACTGCTGCTGTTGGTGCTGTGACTGTGATGCTGATCCAGGCAGACAACACACTGTCTAAAGTTACTACAGCAATGATACTGAAGAACATACTGAAACGTTGATGATCAACACAGCACTGTGCACTGCTGTAGTAGGCAGTAGCAGCAGTGATACACTTTGGTGCACACAACACATCCAATGACACAAGCGCTCATTACATTCCAGCAGTAGTCGTTCTGTTGTGACTGTCAGCTGGTCATACAGCATTGCGTATGCTTGTACTGCTGTTCTTTGTCATTGCCTGTTATGTTTCTGTTCACACAAGTATTCTGACAAACCGTCAACTTGTATGACATCAGCTACGCTGCTTGTGTCGCATAACTTAATTATCATTAGATCAGTAGTACAGCGAGTAGTCGTTGTAGTACTCTGTAGTGAGGAGTTACTGTATACTGCATACTTCACTTGTTGTTTGATTAGTCACAGCTGCTTCTTTAACATGACTGCTGTTGTGAGGCTTATACGTCATACAAAGCGTAGCATACACTGGTCTATGATCTGACGACTGCAATGACATCACTGCGTCATACGCCAGCAACTGTAATAGCACATACACGAGGAAAGATTCACATGCAGCATACGCGCAGTTAATATCCGCTGCTCAGCATATGCATAGTGGTAGGCTATTACAGCATCAGCAAGAAGTGAATGGTAGCACTACTGCTTGCTAGCTATGCGATGTTACAACACCGAGTGCTCAAGCCGAGGACCCGGCGAGACTACAGACTTCACGCGGTGCTGCGTCATATGCAGTTATTATATACTGTAGTGATATGGTGGCACGAATGTAGTGTTTGTCAAAATGTTACCTCCATGCCAATGGAACTGCTATATAGGATGCGATCGGTCCACGCTGGAACGCGCTGTAGTATTGCACAACACCGCATATGCAGTCATGTCAAGATTAGCTAGCTGCAGCACTGTACTGTGCACTACATCTTTAAGGTTACACGTTGCGTAAGATGTGCAACGCTTGAATGCGCTTATGAATGATTGCTGCTAAAAGTGCACTTCAGCAGCACCAGCAGCAGCACAGCAGCAGCAGCCGTAGCAGCTTTAGCAGCAAGCGCAGTTATGTACCTGTTTAGTGGAAGTGTCAAAACTGTTGGAGCCCTTATCATATTTGTACGTGGGTCTGAAATTCAAGGGTCCCTCTTGGTACCCCGCAAAAATCTGCCAACAGCACACAGCAAATGCATAGTAACAACTGGTTAGTGTACGTTCACCTTGATTTCTATTATGTATTGTTCCACGACCTGTCAACACCTCATGTATGCGTCGGTACAGCGTGAACCACTGCACCTGACTGCGTATGGCCGTGCTTAGCTGCATAGCGAAACACGCTAATCAACATGCTAGCGCTAGTAGAGACATGAAGACAGTCCATCTACCTGGTTACTGCTACGCGCTATCAGCAGTTGATCATTCGCTAGCAGCACTTCATGCATATCCTGTGTGGCAGGAATCACGGTATGGCATTCAAAATGAGTCTTAAGTATAACAGTGTGTATAAAGCAAACACTATCGCAATTACACCGCTCTAATTTGCACTCGATACACAAGTACTTCAGCATACAGTATGTCTGGAAAGCATGCGAACACTTATCCTACAATACGATAGTGAGCTTCTCGCTCTAAGTGTTCAAGTGCCTTACACGTGGCACAGTATGCACATTCGTCATGCTTAATGATGCCACAGCGCTGATCAAACGTACCTTTTGAAGGAGCAGATCAGCTACTTGTCTAGGTGCGTTGATGCGAAAATTGAGGTCCCCTGACCACACTACATGATCAAACACTGCAGACAGTTCTAGTGCTGTTGTCGCTGTGACTGCAAGTGATGTCGATAGTGTTAGTGGTGCTAACATTGCGCTGCTACTGCTACCGCTAGTACGCACTCCAATCACCTGCAAGCAGTACAGCATTGTTACAGTTTTGTTCGGATGGCTGTATATGCTGTAATGCTATGAGTATCATGTCACAGTAGCACTAAGCGTCGAAGCAGGAATGCTGAGCATCGTCACAGCGCAGCGGTGATTGATGGTAACTGTTTGTGCAACCGCCGCTGATGTTGCCTGTACGAATGCCTGAAGCACACGCCAGTCTACAATGCACAACACACTAGAAAACCTACTGCTATCGTGTGCGATGCTGAACAAGTGCCGTACCTTAGGAGGCGTGTTTTCTGGTGCTTGCAGTGCTCGTGCAAGCTCACACTGTATTTGACGATAGTGCTCTATACGCTCACTGACATTGTTCTGGTGCGCTGCAAAGTGTGCATTCACAAACACACAGCTTGTGTGCCCTACCTGCATGCATGTGCAACATTCGCATGTATCATATAAGCTTGCCTGGACATCAGTAGCAAGCATTGTTGCGCAGCGTATAGCCCGTGCTTGCAGCTCAGGCATTCGGCGCTTGACAGTCACAATGCTTAGTCACTACGCTTTCCGCTACACCACGAGAACAGTTTATAAAGATGTGTCTGCTACAGTACGGCGATCTCAGCAGCAGCAGCAGTAGCAGCAGCAGCAACCACTACACTTTATCATACACTCACGGCATACGTTGAGAACTCATGCCAAACATTATAGCACAGTGCTAGCAGCAATCTCATACTCAAGCAGTAGCTTGCAAAGCTTTGAATTGCGACTAAGCACAGAACACACCTCAAAAGCTATGCCAATGCCACCTTTGTTGCCTAGCTTCGCACTCTTAGTGCCTAGCCCTGTAGCTACTGCACAGGACCGCACTGCACTAATCAGTGGCAGTATGCCTGCATGCACAAACACTGCTGCATGCGTTGCCTGCAGTGCATGCCCACGCAGCATGATGTACTGTGGGCCTAGCGTTGCTTTCAACAGGTTCTCCCAGTTCTTCTTGGACTGTTTGCGCACAGGAAAACACATTATGAAATGACACAAATGACTCATGTCACTCAGTTAGCTTGTACGTTGCTGTACAAGTGCATCGATGCTGCTTTCGGAGCAGATTGGCTGCAACAACAGGTCCACTTGTATACACTCATTACACTTTGCGCTCTGTCTTACGTTTGCGAAGCAAGCCGCAGCTGTCAGAAGCCCGAGCAGTGGCCAGATAGTTAGCATGTGCTTGTGTTGGTATAGGTTGTGCATGCATGTACGTTACCTGGACGATGACTGACTTAGCAATGCTGTTCTCGCACTCCTCAGTGCCGATCATGTAGATATGCGCCTGCAAGCACACACAGCGGCAACATGTTTTGCAATTGCAGACGCAAAAATGCTCAGCCAAACTGCAATGTGGAGCATGTAGAAGCTACGCACCCCGCTGCATCCTCTATAGCTACTAATTGCAAAAAAGCTTGTTCGATATAACCTTTGATACATTGCAATGTGTGATGCAGCATTGCTTGACATTTATGCAATCACCTGTAGCGGAGGCAACAGCTGTTGACGCAGCACTTCAGCAGAAGCTGTAGGCTTTGCTTGCAGATTCCAGGTGAGAGCACGCACAAGCAGCGAGCCAGTGTGCAGTGCAGCAGCTAGCACTGCACCATCTGCACCACTTAGCGCCCACTGCTCTGTATCTACAGCTGTATGCAATGGCTGAGGCCAGGTGCCGTGGCTGGCTACGTTCGTTGATAAGCGTCTTTGCAGATTCTGCAGTAGATGTAGTTGAAGAACGACAAGAGAAGATAAAGTTGTCAGTGCATCTGCAGAAGCAATGAGCAAGCATCCTGGCGCAATCAGCTCAACAAGGCAGTCAATGCAGGCAAGACCAATTGCAGCGAACCTGGACTTTGTCGGTCGCAGAAAGATCCTTTGCAGCGTCAGAGGGTAGGCCCTCGCTCACGCTTAGCTCATCAGGAATCTTCATCTCTATAGCAGGACGCTCGTCTTCGTCTACATCACTGATAGAGTCGAAGCTTTCTTTGCTGGGTATGATAGCTCTGGGTATCAGCTGATTCTTTGCAAGGAGCAGCGCATCAAGCGGTGGTGCAGGCCCATTCTGCAAAGGCTCTAGCTTGCGCCTCTGCGGCAGCATCATGCTGTGCATGG
>AXNI01006082.1:0-13133 GCA_000498555.1 Heterococcus sp. DN1 | reverse complement strand
CATTTGCCACAATAGCCTCTGCTACAGTACCAGCACCAGTTGTAGCATGTTGCTGTAGTCGTCCCTGCAGTGTTTTCCACATTGTCGCATACTACTTGTTTGCGCTACAGCTACGTATGTAGCGCACTGCTCGCACATCATTGATACTGCTCTGACTGAGATACGGCAACTTGTCTGGTGTAACAGTGCTGTTAGGTCCTAGCCGAGGTAGTAACTCTCTAGGCATGTGTGCATGATCACATGTTGCTGATGACTTGCTGTAGTGCTTACTGTCAACAGACCAGCAATCGCGAACATGAGCCATCGAACCAATCACCCTCTTGCGCTGTTGTAAAGTGCTCAGTGCACCTTCAGCGGCTGCTTTCTGCACAATTTCTCTATACTTATAACCACATTTCTCTGCTCTATCACAGCCGCATTCGCTGTTGACACGTGCATACCACTGTTCATCTTGATCATGTTTAGCTTGCGCAGTAGCAGGCTCAGTGCGCTCAACTGGCAGCGTGCCATCTGTGTACAGAACAGCAACAGTATGCATCGCTTGATGTCAGCCTCATAGTGCGCAAGGCACTGCTGTATTGCTTTATAGCAGAGTTAATTAGTTGGTGAGGCACCTTTTATATTTCTGGTTAACTTATCAATATAAGGCCCAACTAGAGCTCGCTGTGCTTTAGCATTATCATTCCACTTCTGCCTGTCACTAGCTGGCTTGTTGTCAATAGTTTCAACTGTGTCACCATTGTCATTGCTACTCTCACCATCGCTGTCGCTATCACGATTGTTGCTATCACTATCGTTATCATCATCATCAAGCTCTGCGTACATGCCTGTTCATTGCAGAAGTTGCAGCAGCAGCAATATCACTTTCACATAGCATCAAAGGTGTAAGCGGCGATAGCACACACGTAATAGCACACCATACTTATAGTATACTAGTATACAAGTGCATGACACTGGCATGTCACTTACCAGGTTGTAGCTTCTTAGCTGATGGAGTAGGTGTTACACTACAAGGGCAGCATGCTCTGAAATAGTAGATACATGTAACAGTAAAAACAAGAATTGTTAACAAAATGAAGTATAAGCTGTATGAATGACCAGCAGCTGTGCACTTGAGCGCGACTGATCACATGTATGATGCTCACGTGTAGACATAATACTGCATATATACTGTGCAGTATGTACCTGTTGCACTATCGGCATTTATGCATGCACTAGTAGTAGCAACAGGCATGTTATTGTTATCAACACCAGCATCGTCATCATCAGCACCATTACCACTACTATGACTATCATTACCGCTGTCGCTGCTGCTGCTGTTGTTGTGAGTGTCAGCACTGCTGCTGTCACTACCACATCTGCAGTTGCTGTTGCTCACTACACACAGAACACACAGGCACACAATATCGATACGCGTATGAGCAATGCAGTCGTTGTGCTTGCAGCTATTGATTGGTGTCACGCTGCGATACATCGTATCACATTACAAAGCTTTCGTATAGCACAGTGACACATGTATGCATGGTAAGGTAAGGTATGCTCTACCTGATGTAGCTGTTGTACCAATAGCAGCAGCAGTGCCAGCATCAGCTGCAGCTGCAGTAGTAGCACTTCTGGTACTGTCAGGCTCAGTGCGGCTTATTTGTGACGATGATAGTCTACGCTTCTTACTGCTATCAGAAGAGTCACCTCCTGTGCTACCTGTAGATGTGTTGTAGATGTGTTGTTATGATAAGATTGTTAGTAACATCATACTATGTAGTGTCTAGCACAGTGCAACATTTGGTGAAAATCGCCAGCGACTGCAGTCATTTCCGTATGAGATGACTTTTGCCAATGTCAATTTTGTTATCACACAGCTGCATACTCAAATAAGGTTGATATGCCAGTGCCTTACCTGCATGAACAGTGGAGCTTGCTGAGCCAACATTAGATGTGCAGGCTGCATACTGTGCAGACTGCATTGCACCTGATGCTTGCAATGCTTCCAATGCCGCTGTTGCAGCTGCAGCGAGTGGTGGCTCTGTGTCAATGTGAATCACTTCAAACGTTGCCTCAACACCTGTACCCACAACAAGCACCAGCACGTCAACAATGCTGTGATAGCTGCTCAAATACTTGATATACAACAGGAATATCCTAGCTGCCTGCGCAGAATACTTCACGCAGAATATGTTGACTGTACAGCTCTGCATATGGATATGTGAGAACAGAAGGAGAACCGCTTACTTGTTCGTGCTCGTTTCTTGCCAGATGCAGGATTTGACTGTTGTTGCGTCTGTGCTACAGCTGCTGTCATAAGAGCTGCAGCTTGCTCAAACTGTGCAACTCTAGCAGTTAGTGCTGCTATCTGCTCATGTTTGTCACTTAGTTCAGCAACCTTTCCTGCAAGCTTCTGCACTGCTTTAGCGGTCTTTCTGATGCTGGCATCTCTTCGCGCAATACGAGCTTCTAGTTTTCTTATGCGCGCATCCTTCTTTGCTGCCTGCATGCGTTGTTGAAGCATCGCACAAATATGATCATCTGCGATCATGCTTTGATGGATGTAAACCAGTTCAGTGATGACTGCTCGAGCGCTGCAGCGTATACAACTAATACATGATGTAGATGCGTGACAAGCTTGCCTGTGCCTCCAACCTAGCTACAGCAGCTGGTAACGATGCACAAAGCTGCTTCAGGTCGTCCATATTCAGATCTATTGCTGCTGCTGCAGCTGTTGCTGCTGCTACTTTGATCCCCGCTGCTGCTGCAATGTAGGCTGTTGCTGCTTCTAGTCTGCCTCTGCTGCTTGTGGTCAACCCCAGGGGATGCTGAAGATCTGCGCCAACGGTCAAGTCAAGGTGACTCGCTGCCTGAATTTTTGCTGCCTTTCGCGACTGCAGCTGTACCAGACACTGCACGCTACACCAGATATAGGCTGCCTAACTGCTGAAGCTGCCAGACAGCGATTTGAGGCATGCAAGCGCAGCAGTTTTTGGAGAACTTGCTGAGCAGTGCAACGCAGCAGGTTCCAGCTATTCTAGCACAGCTACGCATACAGCAGCAGAGCCAAAATGCCGAGGTTAGCAGCCTTCGATGTTTTGCTGACATGCGCTCATGTAGCGTTGCTCAAATTGACCATTTTACATTTGCCTGTCCAAGTAGTGAGGTGCACTTAGGTCGAGCTCTTGCTTACAGAACTCTATGTTATGTTGTGTTTCGTGACTTGGATTACAGCTGGAATCGCAGCGAGAACACTATGAAGAAGCACTCGCCAAGAAGGACAGGATCATTTAGCAGACGCGATGCTACCATTGCAAAGGCTGCAAGAGATGCTACAGCACAAGCGGCTGCTAAAGATGCTGAGATAGCTAGATTGCAGGCTAGAGTACAGCAGTTTGAAGATGCAGCAGTTGCCATGTCAGTGCTTAGCAGCAGCACTGAGAAGCGCTCCCCTGCAGATGTCGCTGCTGCAGCTGCTGCTGCTGGAACGGCTGAAGGTAGCAGTGGTGGCTTCTGTAGTGCAAGGTTCTCAATGTCTCTACAGAAAAGTAAGTTTGAATGTACCAGAAATAAAACTACACTCACAAGTAGCGTGACACGACTTTTCACACCATGGAGTTATTGCGTTCATGCTTCAAGAGGCACTGTCTTTGAAGGCATGGTTTAGCTGCAAATGCCATGCTTCCTCGATATCAGCTTAGTTTAACCAGCATGGATTGTTTTACATGTGCTATATGTAACTCACCTGCATTCATCCGATGCAGGTAGTAGTAGTAGTGCATTAGCAGCAGTAGCAGCATCACAGAAACACAAAAAGCGCAAGGTAGCACATGTTGAGGATAGCGAAGTAGATGATAACAACACTATGAATAGCAACACTGGTATGAAGACTATGAACACTTCTAGCAAATCTAGCACTAACAATGCTGCAATCACTGCTTCTGGAAAGAAAAAGGCTAGCAGATTGAAGACATCAGGTACTGCTAACCATCATTGATTCCACCGCATCATGTTAACACTGTAGCTATTTGCGAGCGCTATGTAACTTCCCAAGCACCATTTATCTCAGTGTCTGTTAGTTCTTTCAGACTTAGCATTGAGTAGGTCTCATACAAAGGCGCTGTGTGGTGTCTCATTTGCGGTGCACATAACTACTAGCGTAGTCTATAGCTTCTTGTAGTTGGTTCTTCGTGGTCAATGTCTTCAAGAACACACATCGCTACTACATCAAGAACTTACACCTTGCAAAACACGTACTGTACACTGTACCTCCGTATTGCATCACTGTGATACTACAGGCGCTGTGTCGGCAGCTAGTTGAAGTATGCACAAGAGCAGCAGTGGTAGCAGTGACAGTGATAATGACCATGCTGCTTACAACATCACTAAAAAGTACCACACTAGCAACAGCAGCAGCAGTAGCAATGCGCTGATCAAGATGGACTGCGATGCTGCTGCTACTGACGCTGATGAAACAGAGAGTGAAAGCGGTGATGATATCAACAACACTAATGCTAATGCTAATGACAATGGTGATAGTGGTGCTGACAATGATAATGATGATGATCATGATGATGACACTACTGATGCTGCTAACAACAATGCACAAGGAGGTGCTTCTACAGCTAGAGGTACACAACACTCACACATTCTTTGCGCATTATTGTGATGTAGCATACATGTGAAGTTCGCTGCTCGGCTGCATCACTGTCACATACCTGTCGACTGGCAAGCAGTGCTTCGATCTGTACACTTATGTGCTGTTGTTGCTGTTTTCATTTACACGTCGCAGACTGCTAATGCTGTATTGTATGACACACCTATATATATATATCTTTGTTCGCTGTCATTACACATGTGTGCACACAGCAGCAGCAAGCGGGTCATCACAGCTTGCACAGCAGCAGAGAACAGATCGGCTACTAGCTCAAGCTCTTATCACACGGCTAAGTGAAGGTATGTGCAGCATGTGCACAGTGTTGTTCTATCCTGTGTATAGACGCTATTGCTACTCATACAAATACAGTGTTGAATAACATTCCAGCTTAGCAGCACGCCACTGCTCGCTTGCTGTTGTCCTGTATCGCAGCTGCTGAGCTACTGCTGCTGGTCCAAGGTATCTTATAGCTAACATTCCATACTAATGGCTAATGCTTACTGCATGCATCACTGCACATATATACGCACAGGCGGTACTGCAGTAATAGAGCGAACTGAGCCACAGACAGCACAGGCTAAACAAGCAGCAGAAGAGCAATGGTTTGCATCACTAAATAGTAGATGTCAGTGCAACGGCCGTGTGCCTTGTGGTGACAAGTACAAAGCTGTGCTGCAGCGGATCAGAGCACCAGGCGCGATGAGCAGTAATGCGCAACGCAGAAAGCTACTGCAAGCACTTAACACTATGAGGAGACCATCTGGTGCTGGTGTGTGTCACAGCAGTGCCACATCAGCAGCATGTGATCATGTACACACACCAAGGGAGCTTTTGCCACGACTCTACAGTAGCAGCAGCAGTGTAAACACATTCCCTTTTGTGAGTCAGGCTACTGCTGACGATGTGAGAGCTATGAGGATGATACGCTCTAGCCACAGTATTAGACCAGCTTGGTGGGCAGTACTGCAACCGCGACTACAGCAATATGCTGCTACTGGCGCTGGCACTGTTGCTGAAGCCATTGTGTACAATGACTGCTTCTGGCTTGGTCAAGTAGCACATGAGGAGCCTTCTGGTGCTAGAGCACAAGCAGGGCAGCGCAGACGGAGTTCTGGTGGTGATAGTAGTACTGCTGCTGGCAGTAGTAGTGGCAGTAGTGGCAGTAGTGGTGGTGCTAGCACAAGCATAGCAGCAAGCAGCAGCAGCAGTACTGACAGAGCTGGTGTCAGTGACAATAGTGCAACCACTGCTGCTGTTGCTAGCAGTAGTTGCATGGCAAGCAGTAGTGCTGCTGCTGCTGGTGCTGCTGCTGTGAAAGGCTCAATCACATTGCAGAGTAGTCTAACACTGCAGCAGCCAGTACTACAAGATGTGAAAGAAGAGCCCATGTTTGAAGTAACAGAACCAGTAGCAGGCATTGGTAGTGGTAGCAGCAGTAGTGCACAAGCGCAGCGTGTAGTGGTGAAGCGTGAGCAGCAGTACTAGAACATCTATTCACATAGCAGCACATAGACATTTAATGGTGTCGACATGTAATGGTCTTATAGCTGGGGGGCACCTTGTACAGCAACAGCGGTGCGTATACAGAAGACGCCTGCATGTACATAGTGCATGCAAGCACGGCAACTGAGAATGGTAGCACACAATCCCAGACGCTCTCTTGCATGGCTCCTATTGATGCTGTTTTCGACGGTTGGCACTTCCGGGTTTTTCAATCATCCATCAAGTCCTCTTCTTTGCAACAGGAGACGCAGCTGAAGAGCATGACGCCTGAAGAGAGGATGCTTGCAGCTTTCAATGATTTCAAGGATGAGAAGCAGCTGCTGCAAGCGCAGGTCAGTCAATTTGGAAATTGCGATTCCGACAGCTCAGCTCGACTGCACAGCTGTCCGCGACCTGACTGCAGCGAGCCTCGTTGCATCTATTGTATGAGCAGGTTGAAGCGCAGCGCATGGAATTGGAAGAGCGAGACGCGCGTATTGCAGAAGACGCTCAAATCATTAAACTGGCGAGATCTGCAGCACGGCAGCTGGCTCAGAAAGACGCTGTCATCAAAGACAGGGATGCTGAGATAGCAAGGTTGACTGCAAAGATGGTGCAGTTTGAGCAATTGGCTGCTCTCATGAATGCAGCGACTCAGCCTTCTGGAGCAGTTGCTGGAGCGTCTACCAAAAGAACTGAAAGTGGCTCTTCGTTTGCAAATGAAGCAGTCATCAGCACTCGCACAGCAGCATCAACCGCACTATCAACAGCGATTTCACCAGGAATGCAGCGTAAAGCAGCTGCCATTGAGACAGGTAATTTTTGAACTCCATTTTCAAGAAATGTATACCATGGTATCCCTACTAGAGGCGCGTTTGTGCAAGCTCTTTCATCAGCTACAGACTGCTAGCTGCATGGACTGCACTGGTTTGTACCATGCGTCGACATTATACTGATGCAGAAAGCCCTTTACAGCATGACCACCGAGGGCAGCTAATAATTTGAGCGTTACATTTTGCACTAAAAATATCTCACGTTACCTGGTTCACGTTGTGCTTGCAGGTGAGGGTAGCGCTGCACCAAGCAGTAGGAAGAGACTTAAAGTAGGAGACACTGCTGATGTTGATACTACTAGTAGCAGCAGAACTGCAAGTAAGTCAGATGGTACTGGTGCGGCAACCAATCAAGAGACTAGTTTTGGTAAGCTTGCACTATTAGCTCCTAACCTTTGATGCAGCATGAGTGTCTCAACATTATGCTGCTTCTATCAACAGTGTTGTGCTTCATAACACTATTGAAACACTGCTGCGTACTGTCAATCAATGATCACGGGTGCTGACAAAGCCATACGTGTGTCATCCCATTGTGCTATACTGCAGGTGGTAGTACTACTAGTAGCAATAAAGGATCAAGAAAGAAGTGGCTCAAAGTATCACACACTGATACTAGTACTACTGGTGGTACCAATAGCAGTACTACAGCTGCCATCACAGCTACTACTACTAGTAGTACAGCAGCATCCAGTACAGGTAAGTTAGTGCAGTGCTTACTTCTTGATTCACAGTAACTTTAGCTGTGTCGTTAGAGCTGCTGCCATTGCAGCTGCATGAGCAATGNGGCAGCAGCTGCATGAGCAATGGCAGCAGCTGCATGAGCAATGGCAGCGGCTGCATGAGCAATGGCAGCAGCTGCATGAGTATAGTGCTGTGTAGATGCTTCCTAAATAGTACATATATGTTCAACAAGTTGTTCACCAGGGTCTACAGTATTTATGCAAGTTAGTGATGCAAATCATACACATACGTTGCTTGCTATCGCACTCTTTGCGTAGGCACAGCAGCATCAAAGCATACAGGCATTAGCAACTTTACACAGCGTCAAGCAGTCAAGAAGATACAACCAGGTATACTGATGCAGTACTGTAATTGTAGTAATGTTGTATTGTTCGAGTGGCTGATTGGTTCAAGGCTAACTGTACTGAAAATTTGCTATTACACTTACTTCACAGGCATGTATGCAGAGAGCGATGATAGTGTTGATGAACATGCTACTCTAGTGCACAAACGAAAGAATAGGCGCAATACTGTCAGCAGCAGCGATGAGAGTAGCAGTGATGCTGATGGTAGTGATGATAGTAGCAGTGACAGTAACAGCAATGATGACGATAGTGAAGATAGTGATGCTAATGGTGTTGATTATGTTGATGACTGCACTAAGGGCAAATCACGAGGTAATTCAAACTTTTATGTACAAGCACCGTCATCATGATGTCAAACAGCTTTCATCGATCATTGAGTATAGCTTAGTGTAGTCGATAGAATCTTTGTGTCCCTCAACGCAAGCTGATATCAAAGCAATTGAAAGCATTAAGAGCAATCGAGTGGCTATTTAGTAGCTGAGTAGCAATGTGTAACAAATGATAGCGCTAGTTGAGCTGTATTGCTCGTTTCGATCAACAGGTGGCCAGGCTGCTAGGGCACAGAAGCGAAAAGAAAACGCTGCGCAACAGCGAGCTCTAACTGGTCCATATACTGCTAGACTAGAGAAACGAAAGGTAGCTAATCTATCATACATCACTATATCACTTCACTGGCAGTATAACACTGCTCTGTATAGTTTGCGGTTGACACTATGCTGTGTATGCTCCTACTACTTTGTACACAGATGGTACGCTGCCAGTTGAGCGCACTGAGCCTGCTGCTGAAGCTAAGCACGATCAGTATGAGCAGTGGTATGCATCAGTCAATGCAGAGTGTGACTGTATCAAAGCAGAAGAGTGTGGCAATAAGTATAGAGCTATAGTGCAGAGCATTGAAGCAGAAGGTGGCACCAGCAATGCACAGCTGCGTCACAGGCTAAATACATCGCTGTCAAGGCTCACACACTGGCGCACAGGTAGTAGACACGCCCGCAAGCAGTCAGCAACATGTGACCATGCCCACATGCCAAGAGAGCTGCTGCCTCGCATAGGACGTAGCAACTCGCTATCACCAGACAAGTGGCCTTACCTCAGCCAAAGCACAATCAATGATGTGAGAGCGATACGCTGCATACGCAGTGCTCACATAACTGCGCCATTCAGTACAATGTGGGCAACACTGCAGCAGCGACTGCAGCAGCACGCTGCTACTAGTGTTGGTAGTGTAGCAGAGGCTATAGTCGCTAATGATTATTGGTGGAACGGACAAGTGGCACATGAGAAACCATCTGGTGCCTTATCAAAGGCGATGAAGCGCAGATACAGCAAAACCTCATAGCTTCTCATCATCGGGTCCTGCAGTATTTCTGAGTCTTTAGTTCAAGTTCAACAATCTCACAGAGTGATCATCGTGAGTTTGCGAATGAACTCGTTCTAGAGCAAGTTCATCATATGATGGCAGTAGCTAGGTACTTGCTGCTCCTGCTACAAATGCATTGACTGAATCAATCACCTGTTTGCTCCTGCTACTAGACTCTCTAGAGCTCTAGTACTGCGTGTTGTTACACGCCCTGGGGCTCAGCTCCGCTTTCAGCCATAATGGTAGCATGCACGCACTTTCTGTTTTACTGTGTACGGTATGCCGTGCAGTGCGCACACACGAAAGATAAGCGCATTGGTGAAGTGTCCAACGGTCGCTAAGACCCAAAGTACTACTTGCTGCTGCACCCTACTGCTGCTGCTGATGCTCACTCAGTAACGGGATCACGGTAACCGTGCGTAAGAGATCGTTCCGCCAACGGTCGGAAGGTGACTGCCAGGTGTGAATCCTTGCACGAATTGCATGACAAGCAGCAAGGCTGCGCACGTGCTGCTGCTCGTGCATAGCTCTTGAAAGGGTCTAGAAGCAAATAAGAGATCGAACCAGCAACAACGACTGTGAAACATGGATGTCTTGAAGCAGCTCGTAGCACAGCTGCGTACACAGGTACATGTTTGTCATGCGGTCCAAGACAATGCGTCACTTGCTCTTCATGATCAGCTTGTCCATCACTTGAAATTATGCTCTATAATGCAAACTCACCATCATCCTACAACATCATTACAATTGCTCTGCCACTTTGTTGCAACTACCAGGCCGCGTATACTGAAGAAGAGGAGCTGGAAGATCCAGATGTAGACAGCTCTGGTAGCATCATCCCACACGCTGCAGGGTTCAGCACTGAGGAAGACCTGTTGCAGGAGCTTGCAGCAAAGGATGCTCAACTGAGCGCGAAGGATGAGCAGATAGCAGCGCTAACTGCGAGACTAGCACAGTTTGAGCAAGCTGCAGCTCGTGGCGATGCAGCCGCTTTCATAGCAGCAGCAGCAGCCGCGAAGCAGCCTACCAGAGCACTGGCTGGAGTTGGTCGTAAACGGGGACCGCTACAGCCAGGTACACTGTGGGTTCAAATTCGTTGCTATAGCGGTATACATTCGCTAATGCTGCATGAACTGCAAGCATCATCATTTGTCAATTAGCTTTGACGTGCAAGTAAGTATTGCATCGACTTGTTCTGATGCTGATCCATCTATTGCGCCCAACATTGTGCTGTTTTGCAGCTGATAGCGTATGCGCGCCAGGCAAGAGGTTGTGTGCAGTATCACTCACTGAAGATGGCAGAAGTAGCGATGAGAGTAGCAATGACGACAGTGGCAATGAGAGCTATGCAGGTAGAGTGCACTTGTTTTGATGATGTTGATGATGATTGTTCAGCAAAAATGAATGTAGCTCTACATGGCATGCAGTCCTACTCTGTGATTGCACAGATTTGAGCGTCAAGTTGAGCAGCATGCTAGCATTGCGCAACAGACGACTGTACTGATTATGATAGCAACGTCTGCTGCATTCAACAGATGTATGGGCAGCAAGAGCGAAAGCGCGGCATGCTATGAGCGGGCCTTACATCACTAAACTGCAAAATCACATGCCGTTATTGGCATGCAATATTGAAGCCATTGTTTGCATGTGTGTCGCTCAACAGCTCTGTGTTTAGGAGCTTACATCGAGCTGCTGCTATTGCCATTACTTTAATTCAAACAGATGGCACGCTGCTGATTGAGCGCACTGAGCCTGCTACTGCTCAAGCTAGGCATGATCAAAACGAGCAGTGGTATGCACGCGTGAATAGCGAGTGTGAGTGTGACACAGCTGTAAAGTGTGGTGACAGATTTTTAATCTATAGTAGAAACGGTCACAACACCAAGTACATACGCCCGCACGAAAAAGCAGCACCAGCAGCTGGTGCGTTCCTTGTATAGTCTCAGACACAACTGGGCAGCAGACAGTAAGCACCGCAGCAAGCTGTCAGCAACATGTGATCACGTACACATGCCGCGAGAGCTGCTGCCTCGCATGGGTAGCGGCAATCCAACTCCAACGGACAGCTGGCCGTTTGTCAGTGAGAGCACTAGCAACGCTGTGCGCATCATGCGCCACATACGCAATCGCTGCTCGTGAGCACCGTACAGTGCAATGTGGCAAACACTGCAGCAGCGGCTAGAGCAGCATGCTGCTACTGGTGCTGGCACTATCGCAGAGGCTATTGTGGCTAATGACTACTGGTGGATAGGACAAGTAGCGCATCAGAGGACACCACAAAGTCGCACTCACGTTATAAGGTGAAGTTGTACACATAACATAACATGATAGTATGACAGTGTAGCAAGTATAGTCACAGAGCACTAGCTTGTACAGTGTGTAGTTGATACGATGGCACACTTGCTGGTGTTTGTCAGCGTGAGCAGTACGTAGACAGACACTACCATCTCTGTGTGTTGAGCACGCGCATATAGCAGCAGCAGCAGCAGTAGCAGCAGCAGAGAGTATTGCATAAGTGTACAGCAGCAGTTAGGAAGTAGTAGTAGTATTCAGCATGCTTCAGTAGCTGAGCTCAGCATTGCGCACAGCAGATTCTGTACATATTATGCAGCGTCTGTGCATATCATGCATACATCTCAAATACGCATGTTCAATTACACTAGTGTCACCAATACTCGAATGATTTTGTTCTCCTCTCTCGTTACTGTTGCTGATTCTGTTGCCGTTAACACTGGTACCCGGAAGCGCAAGTTCAAAAGATTGAAGTTGTATGTAAGTATGGCTTCGCAGAAGATTATGGACGGCATCATGGAGCTCGCAGGCGAGAGGCGGCACCAACAGAGACAGGTCAGCCATCGGCCATTTGTACAAAACTCTCCGACTCTCTAATGCGTGCTCTTCTTGTGCGCAAGTTCACAGTGGCTAACAGCAGTAACCTTGAAATCGTTCTACTGAATAGATGGACGAGCTGATATTAGCACTGGCAGACCAAAACGATCGTATAGCACGTGATGCTCAGCGGCTAGCTGAACAAGACGCCACTATCAAGAGCCAGGCCGCTGAAAACAAGAAGCGAGCTGCTGAGATTAAGGAGCAAGCTGCTGAACTGGCCCAGCTTAAGGAAGGTCTAGCTATGATGAATGCTGCAGTACAGTCTCTAGGAACAGCTGCAGGAGGGTCAAACAAGAGACCTCGAACTGACAGCATAATTGTCCCGGGAGAGGCGCTTCGTAGAATTCGCCACTCTGAAGCACCTCAGAGCCCAGCCACATGCACTCCGCAGCAAGAAGTAAGCAGAAAGTGAAAAGCCGACCACAGACACGTAGTTGTGAGTATCTCTGTATGATGCCTTTGACAAACTGGAGGATTCGCTGGCAGGATAGGTAGTGCCACATAAGACAGACGATCAAAAGATGCTCAGAAGTAGAAGCAGCGCTATTTGGTTGTATGTGGCAAGAACGTACTATCATGTTCAGTATACACCGAAGCTGATACGTCAAGGGCAGAGCGGATGTGTTCACAAAGCAAATGGTTTCATGTGCTCTCACACTACTGCATTCGCAATGAGTTCATTCAATGCGGGTTACACTACAACAGGCGCTCTGTATATACATACTATAGTTACATCTGACGCTTGCTGTGTGCTGTTTGTTCGAGAGTACTGTACTCTGCCTGCAGCATGAAGGGCTTTGCTGCTGCCCATGTATAGGCATATACATGTGCCCCTTCCCCTC
>AXNI01006050.1:0-19694 GCA_000498555.1 Heterococcus sp. DN1 | reverse complement strand
GCGCTGCCGCCAGTACCGCTTGAAGCACTGCCGCTGCAGCCGTTTGTGCGGTTCTGCAAGGGAGGTGTGAGAGTGTGCCTTGGCAGTTGTGCAACCGTTGGCAAACACAGCAGTAGTAGCATGAAGCCTCCTGCTGCACAGTACGGTGTACTGGTGGTGGCTGCTACTGAGCACGAGAGCGCTGTGGAGTGTGACGCTACTGATGCTGAGGGGAAAGCAGGGTTAGTATTGTTCAACTAATCGAAGCTTTACTCTGTTTGTAAACTGCTTTTTACAATATGATTATGTCAGCGTGGCGTACAGTATCAGTGTGTGGATGCGCCAGTCAGCGTTACAGTAGCAGCAGCAGCACGTGTACTTCGAAGCCCGCTACAGTACCGCTTTGTACCCTGAAGCACATGGCCGCTGCAGCTGCCATTCACATATGGCAGCATCAGCAGCCGTGTGTGCACAGTCACAAAGCGATGTAGCAGCGCGCTTCGTACTGCACATGATGCCAATATGGTACCAGTGTGCACAGCTAGCATGCCTGCGCATACACCATGCCATTCACTGCCTGTGCATTCATGCCGTACATACATCGTTTTCACTTTTGGTCTGTAGCTTGACTAATGCTTCAGTGATAATACTATCAATCCCGAACTTCAGCCAGGCACACAGCCACTGCAGACACGATGCATGTATATATTGTTGACACACTCAGCCTGCAAAATCGCTGGCTTCAGCGCTACTGTCTTCATGACGCGCCAATGCGTAGTGGCAGCGCACATGCAGCTTCTCCGATGCTCTGTATAGCTGTTTGTATCGCACTTTACACACGCAGCACACGCATACCTACATGCCAACACTACTCCCTACGCTACATTGTGTCACACTGCACTACTCTATGCTGTAATCTACTGTACAGGGCACTAGCGCTAGGCAAAGCATTTGCACACTGGCAGGCGCAGCCCCACTTTCAAGCTGGTGATGCTGTGTACAGTGACAGGCCTGGCTATACTATACGTGAAGGACAACTGCCTGCTGCGCTGCACTGCGGCCGTCCTCTAACACTTGTGCAGACTGCTCAGGTAGCTATATACATTCTATGACGTCATAGAGACAGTGATGTTTTAGCTAGTAATGTATGTCCACACTGGCTCATGTCTTAAGTGACATCAGCAGCAATGTTAGTGTCACAAGTAACATCAATAATAGTGTTAGTCACAGGCTGCAGCTAATACATGTAGTGCAAACATTAACACTTGCTGCATCACGCAGCTTTATGAGTTCTTGTACTAACATAAATCGCGTATGAACTGATTCAATGCTTTACTTTTACTACCGCAATCATTGTTATCACTACCAAGGCTGCGCGACGTGCTGGTGGGTGGCGCCATGGCAGTGTGTCAGTGTCACAGGCAAGTGCTGCACTGCTGTGCTATGATGCAAGAGCAAGC
The DNA here is from genome assembly GCA_000498555.1 of Heterococcus sp. DN1. Taxonomy (NCBI): domain Eukaryota; class Xanthophyceae; order Tribonematales; family Heteropediaceae; genus Heterococcus; species Heterococcus sp. DN1. The sequence goes on along the minus strand of AXNI01006050.1, from coordinate 18,255 downwards.
ACTGTGCCTGACTGGATTGCTGGCTACGGCTGGAAGCTGTTAGAGGGTGTACAGGTAACTGCTCACTTCAAACACTTACACTTTTACACAACAAACACATGGTGGTACTCAAGCGTACAATGATGTGCGCGTGAAGGGGCGCTCTGCAAAAAGTTGTGCCGCTGCTGATAGTGTCTCGAGAGTCGAGTGGCGCTCTGCAAGGACTGTTGCACACTCGAGTCATGTTCTTGTGAGTGTGTCATTGTGCCATACTTGACGCGTGTATGTACCACATGTTGCTAAAAGCCACTTCATGTTTTGGTACTGGTAGCTGATAGTGTTGTGCGAGTTGCATACTCGAGTGAAAGTGTATGCACATTTGTTGGGGCAGCATGCAGCAGCGCAGTGTTGGTGTGCGCTAGAGAACGCTGGACGTAGACAGTGGCTGTAAGCACGTGCTGCCAGCGTACACATATCAGTGCGCGCTGTCGGCACATTGCCAGCACTTGTTTTCATGTCCAGCGCATCTCGCAAGAACATCAGCGCAGCGCATCTCGCAAGACCATCAGCTCGCAGCGCAGCCGCAAGAAGAGTTGCTACCAGCACAGTTCAGTGTTGCAGTAGTTAACTATGGCTACACACTTGCCCCTTTCAATGCAGCAGTGTTTAGCTTGTACAGTGCCTGGACGCTGTGTGAGCTACTTGTCTCGTGGCGTTGAACCAACACGTGTCTGTACATGAACACTGTAAGATAAGCTATAACGTCAAAGCAGCTGACGCGGTGCCAAGCTCGTTGCTGTGCTACACATGCGCTTTCTGCATTTCAGCACCGCATATATGCAATACCATGGCATGCCTGTAGTGCATGCAGGCTTGTGACAATATGACCATGGCTGTTGCTTGCTCTTACTGCTAACAAATGGCAGTCTGCGCATGCGACAGCGTGGTTACTACGCACAAGGCTGCACTGCTGACACTAATGCTGCAACGTGTTGCTCAATGTCAGCATATGGTCTTAGCTGTAGTAGTAGCAGTATTGGCTACCAACTGCTGATTCTTCTCGTATTAGCTGACTTACACAGCAGGGCAAAGTATGCTGTTCAATGGCAACTGCTGCGAGTTGAGGATGGGCTTGCACCTATCACGTCTAGTAGCTCTATGATGCAGCGATCGTGCATTGTGCATTAGTAGTGCTACAAGGAGTGCTGGCGCGGTACATTTTCGGTCACAGCACTTGCTGTGAAACGTCGCTTTAAGTCGTACTACACAGCTGTACAGAGCCCATCGCTGCTCTCATCGTGCGGTGCTGTACAAATCAGTACCGCTGCTTGAGCGCTCACGTAGTGGCAAACTTTTCACTGGCGCCAGACAGCGCAACATCATTGTCGACACTTGATAGAGTATATGGTCATGTTTGCACATACGCAGCTTGACATACTGAGTACTTTTTGTGTTGCGTGCTCACACTCGAAGTAGCGGTGTTCCTCTTGGTACCTTCGCGCAAATGGTATAGGATGCATTGTGACATTTGCTGGCATATATCATGGGAGACTTCTTACCTCGTTGTTGAACACGCTCCTGCTTTTACTTTGAGTAAGCTTTGAACAAGTGAAGGCACGTGATCAGTCGGGCACTTGCGGTATGCATGCCTGTAACTATGGACCAGTGGTGCTCAAGCACCGTTGTGTCAGCGACGCAAGGCACAGTAGTGCTGTTTAGAGCAGCTATTGCGAGCTGGAAGGTGCCACCACCACATTTACGTAGCTCTCTGTTCTGCAACAGCAGTCTCACAGAGATGCTACACAGAGTGTTGGCGTGGTCCACCTTCTTGTGATTGCTGTTTCTGCTTTAACAACCTGCTTGCTGGCAGTACTTAGCTACACAGCTGCTGTGGTACCACTGAGTTCTGCAGTAGCACATTGTGGGTTGCTCCTCAATGTATACGAGTACACCCAGGGTGCTAGTCAGCTGTCTGCTAGCAGCAGTAGCCTGGTGTGTAGTGCTTGTCGCAAAGCACAGCAGTAAAGCGGATGTGCCGCTTGTCGACGGCTTAGCTGAGTGCAACCTGAGCATCCTTTGCTCAACAGCTGTTACCGACAGCAGTACAACAGCTTTGTAGTGCAGTTTACTCGCACTGAGCAGCATGTTGTCGATGTTGGCAAGAGACACGTGTAGTAGTGCCGATTTAAAAACAAAGCCTCGTTTACGTTTGCTTCCTGCAATCACAGTTGCCAGGCCCACTTTTTCCTTTGCGTGCATCCTCATACTTGATTGCGAGAGTATGGAGGTGCACACAAGGCAGATGGTCTTAAAGCTGTAACAACAGAAACTTGCGTATTGTGAGCACAAGAAGTACTGTGAGTGTACTAAACACCGCGTTTGTGCATTAGGGGGCCACTTCACGCCTATGCAGCAGTTGAATGACTGTTGCTATGTATGCAGCATGCTAAATAAGATAGCAACTGACGCAGCAATGCGCTGCACCTTACTACAACTACTGCATTGATGATAATCTTTACTCTGAACAGCTCATTGGGGAGGACCACGGCAAGACTAGAGGTGGCTATGCTTACAATGTATACCACAAAGAGGTACGCACACACTATTATTGAACACGAACTACAGTAAACTATACACAGCAACAGACAGAAGTCTGTCGCCTACATTCACTGCTAGTAGACATGTGACTTACTGGTGTATTGCTGTATACTTTTGTAGTACTATAATGCGTACAGCAAAAGTGTCTCCCCAAGGTGTAATACTGCTATGTGATTTGACGTTGTGATCTTTATGATGGTACTGTTGCGTATATATACTACTATACTACTTCAACAGGTGCTTCCAGGACGCATCATACTAGGTGGCAATAGAGCATCTGGTGCTGAAAGGTGACTCACCATGCTTCAACAACTTGAACTGAAGAACTTTTGAAAGCACCTTCATCATCACTTCGTGTATTGAAAGTCATACATGATATGCTGACACGCAACTTGTGCCCCTCTAGAGCAACATGTGCTGAGACTTGTCCATCTGCTGCTAGATACCAATACTACTACTGCGCTTACATTTCAAACCTTTCGCTCAGCCTGATGCGATCATCACCTCTACGTGCTAGCGCATCACATCAACAACACGCTGTTCGATGCTAGCTCGAAATCGCCATGCTGCTGCAGCTCTTGTATCTCTTGTATTACTATTTTCCTGCTAATGCCACTATCACTGCTTTCCGTACTGTCGCTACTACTGTGCTGCTGTCCATTACTACAGGATGTACTTCCTGCTGCTAAGGTCACTGGCACCAGACCCGCAAGAACAGCCACAGCTATCACCAAGCAGGCATGCACTAGCACTTGTAGCTGGCTCACCTACACCACTACTGAAACCACACTCCACATCTGACAACACCAGCACTACTGCTGTCACTACTGCTGCTAACACTATTGCTAGTGCCAGTGGTGATGCTGACACTGTGACTGCAAGTGCTAGTCAGCAGCAGCAGCGCCAGCAGCAGCTGCGAGACTGTGTGAGGCCATTCTGGGACAGTGAGCACAGCGGTGCACTGCTGCAGCCAGCACTAGACCTTGATGGACGTGGGCGTAGCTGGTGCAAGAGGTTCAGCACTAAGGCTGCTGCTGGCGCTGGAGAGGCTGACATGACTGCTGGCACATTTGGAGTCACCATTAGGGTATGTATTCAGTTGATGTTTGTTCTATGAATCACGTTGCATAACATGGAGAGTTTGACAGCAAACTGCATCAACAGTACTAGACACTGATGACATGTCTTGAGTATGCACATGCAACAACACAGTAGCATATGGCGATGCAGCGTTCTATCGCACTTTAACTCGCACTTATATTCATGCGCACAACGATCACCTGGAGTATTGTTAAGACGCCGTAGAAGTAGTATTGGCAGTGGCCATATTATTTATTATATATGTATAGTATTGGCATTGATGTGCATGCTACTGTGTGCTGCATGAGCACATGCCCCATTCATAACACCATCTGAATCTTGCATTGTCTACCTGTGTGCTGTGCGATTCTGTACTATTAATTGCACACCGCAGGCTCTGCCAGGCGACTTTCATAAGACTAGAGTTGTCACTTTCTTTCCACGCTACATAGTAACAAACAGTCTGCCATGTGCTATCACAGTACTGCCCTGCTTAGAGCATCATGCTAACAGTCACCATCATATGCAAAGCAGTGGAAGCAGCGGCAGCATTGCAGCAGCACGCGCAGCAGCAGCAGCAGGTGCGTTTTTCAACTGTTACTGCTTGTATGCTGAACTTTGTTTGATGCTGTAGCACTAGGATGATAGGTACCTACACAGACATGCACTGTGCCCGCAAGCATTTCACATCGTGTCAGCTTTGTAATAACACAGATGTTACAGCGTAGACTCAGCGTTACAACTTTTCGCACAGCTTAAGCTAATACACACTGCTGCCTGCACTACAACTGCATGGCTACTACTACTAGCACAACAATAGACAACACTCAAACACAGCACACATGCATATGTACAATGCTATATACTACATATTATACGTGGTGTACTACATCACTACCAAGCAGGTGACATTAGAGGCAGCACAGGAGTGACAGTTGCACAGTTTCTAGCTGCATCAAGGGCTGGTCCCGGCTCTGCTATCCACTCCTTATCGGACGGTTCAGGTGGTTTAACAGCTCCACGACTGCCTAGTAATTGCAGCAGTACAGTGTATGATTTTCCTGTTGCTGGCGTGGGACAGCAGAGCAGTGGCAGCAAGCCTGAGCGCTGCGTGCGCTTCGCTGTTGCCAAGGACCAGGTGTGTGTTACTGCTGTTGTATTCATGTTTTTCACATCACTTGGTGAACTGGTAATGCGGTGCTGTTGGAAGCAGCCACCCATTGAGTAGATCATGACCGACTCTTTAGAATGTGCTGTCACTCCACCTAGGCTTCGCTGGCATGAAGGCTGCAGTTGTGCACGACCATTGCAGTATGTTAGTACTGCGCAAGCAAGTTATTTGAGAGTCCAGATACGGGTACTACAGCGCGTTAGCGATACTGACGCTGAGCACAGCGTCTTGCTTAGATGTTGCTGAGTGCTGCCTACACTAAAATACCTAGCAACATGTTAGCGTCAGATGTGTCTGCTTAGCGTCTGTGCTGCATTGCTGAGGTCCATGGAGATGCAAGTTCTACTGCAAGCGCACATACAGCTTAATGTTTCACGTGTGAGTGAACATTTTGATAGTTAGCACGCTTTGTTACGCGAGTCGACGTGTGCTAGCAGCAGCAAGCCTTACATCACTCTGACGAGAAGGAACTTAAGGCAAGGCTGTTTGAGCAGCCCATTGTGTCAGCCAGATATGGTATACACCGCGTGTTGCACTTCCGATCTTGCTACAGATGCTCATATGCGTGCTCATATGCCTGCTGATTCTACAGCTGTACATCAGTTGCGTTGCACTCAGCTGCTGTAACCATATGCGGCATCAGTTTGCTGTTTAGTGCTGCAGTGGTGTGTGCAGTGGGTAGGGCGCTACGCTTGTAACTGAGTGATCTGCTGTGAAACAGATCATTTGAAGAACATGCCATGCACGTAACGTCCACTTTACATATCGCTGCTGTTTACAGCCTGGCATCCATACATCACACTCCTTGCATCATGCTTATCTGAGCGTTTCCAAGCTCATGCATGCATACGGCTGCGAAACAGTAGCATCCCACAGCTAGCTCCTGGGCGTAGCGTAATGCGCATGTACTGGCGTGCATGGTCTGGCGCTGTTGAACATTTAACTCTGTGCTACTGCTGCGCATCCTAACAACATTGAGTGTGTGAACACGTGCGTCAGCGCGTGCCGGCGANATACTGACACTCAGCAGGTGGCGGTACTTATATGTTACTGAATGCTGTCGTCCTTACAGTATCCAGTAACATGTCTGACAGAGTCGTCACTTGCTGAGTGTCAGTATCACGTTGCCAGCCTTGTGTGTGGTATACGGTGGCGATGTGGTGAATGAAGAATCATTGTACAGTCACGTGCGAGAACCGCTGCTTGCATGAGCGCTAGTGTCCACACTGGACACCTCAGCATAACATGTGACTGTCAAACAGCGACCAATCGCACAAATCTGTATGCAAAGTTGATATAAGGAGTACCTTGTGGTATAGCATCAGCTGCTGAAAGCTGACGCCGATGCCATCATCACTGTACGTGCATCTGTCTACATGCCATGGTATCAAGTACAGCTTGCGGATGTCTGATTGTAAATTCAGCATTATTGACTAGTACTCAGTACATGTTTGTACTCATTTTTGCTGGTCATACTTGCACCGCACTCATCTGAGCGATGTTGAGCACATGCTTGCAATTGACTGTGCATCATTGTCAAATGCCTGCAGCTAGCACTGAGCGTAGCTCTTGTGCAATATCACGACGGTCAGATACTGGCATTGCTGCAGCTGCGAGCCATAATCAAAATGTATTGTATCACTCTACATGCTATAATTGCTGGCACTGCTGTTGCAAGCGTGTGCGTATGAGCAGCGTGGTAAGGTGTTGCTGAGCATTCGACTGTGTGCTGCTGCTGCTGCTGCTGCTGATTCTAACGTCATTGGGTGAATGCAACGTTGCGAGGGCATCTGTAGCGATACTGACATCGAGCAGGGCGCTGTACTTACATGATATTGAAGGCTAGCAACGTGACAGCATTTAGTAACATAGGTCGATGACACACCTTTGCTAAGTTTTACTGCTCTGCTGACCTGGTGTGTCACACGTTGGCGATGTGCTGCATAACAGTCCAGCTGCAGCTCGCACATCGTCGATACCGAACATGGTAGCGAAAAGCATGTCAGAGACGTTCAGAGAGGTGTTTGGCGCTTAAAAAACATGGCTCACAGCGTGAATGCTAACTCACTTACACTAAGCTCTTGCGTGTGTGCTAGTGATACATCAGCATGCTTCTGCTATTAGCTGCACACAGTGTACAAAAACAGGGCTATATCAGCACCTCTAACGGCGTATCACAATCAGCTTAGCCTACAGAAACAGAATCACAGAGTAACCCCGTATCAGTGCAACATACACATACAGTATCACTGTGAAAAGTAAGCAAGGCTTTACAGGCCCAGCATGTCGCAATACTTGTGTCACACATATGAGACGGCTCCTTACTGCACTCTTTGCAGGGCTGCACACAGTGTTAGCTTGAATAAGCTACTTTGCGCTCAGCCCTTGTGCTTGTGCTATAGATACCTCATTATCTGTGTGAAACATCAGTGGTATTCTGTATGGTGCGCTCTGCACTGTACGCGTTGCACTGCTTGCTCTGTGCTGCTGAGCTACAATTGATGCAAAGCCACTGTAGAAAGTAGATGGCGGTTGCGTACAGTGTCAGCTTGATTGTAGGAAGCACTGCTCGCAACTCTTGAGAGCTCTTCTTGCACTGCTTGCAACTCTTGAGAGCTCTTCTTGTAGTCGCCGCTCCAATGTGTGTGTTATAACAGGTGGCAAAGCTACATAAAGCATGATAGTCTTGTAGTGCCAGCTCGCATCGTCCAGCTTACTGTTCACGCTGCTAGTAAAAAACAAACCCTGCTGTACAGCACTGGTAAAGCTGACTGCCTAGCTGCATCTTTTCGTGCCCGCTAACCATACTTCAGCGCACTAACGCCTCTGTTACTGTACAGGCAATTCGTAGTTTCAACTATGTTTATGTGAAGACCAGTGGTCAGTATGGCCTTGTGCTCATTATGTTACAAGTTTGTGTCACGCTGGTGGGAGGTTACACTGAAGCTAGATTACTAAGGCTGTACACAGAGTGTGCCTGACGATGGCGTGCTCTGCGTGTAGCACTTTGGAATTTTGTTACTTGTACCACCAAAACCTACCGTATGACGTTGTAGCTTGCTGTTACGGCGCAATGTGTAGCAGATGCATGTTGCATCGCGCTGCTGCCAACAGCGCTTCAGATAAAACACTAGTGCGGTGTAGAGTGTTAGAGTGCTCTTTGTTGTATCAACAGTATGTGCAGTAAACAGGACACTGCACTCGACATGTAACCGAGTAATCTACTACTGCTGTAGATTTTGGTGAGCTCGAGTAACATGCGTGGTGTTTTTGCTGTCTTGTGCATTACACTTTCATACTTTGCTCATCCATTCCATCGGCACAAAAGCGCTGCAATGCTCTTGGCAGTACGTCAAGGGACTAGCGCATTCTCACTTACTATACTAGTGCAGCGTCGGTGCTGAGAACGATACAGTCTCAACCTCATGTAGACTGCTGCACAGCACACATCAACAAGCGCAGGCGTGTTGACGCGAGTAGTGTCTAACGATGCAACAAGTATATCACATACATGCGTGCCTTAGACACTAGAGCTCCAGCTTGCTTGCAGCATTGCGCACTTGCCGTATACAAGTGACTGTTGCGTCACACTCTTTGGGTACGACCTCTTGCGAGCACAGAGGCGATAATGGCTGATGTATCAAACATGAGGTGTGCACTACTTGAAACACTGAGTATCAGGTCTACATATCGACAAGCGCTACCACTGGCACTGATGATAGCAGTAGCGGCGCTTTCGGCAAGTATTAACGCTACTACTGCTATCCGTACTGCCCTTGCTAGTGATGTATACGTGCACGATGTCTAACAACTTCCAACAGAGTGCATCTGGAGTAAAAACAATGAAAACTACCGCAGCGTTATGCGAGCGGGCTGGCGCTTTGCGCAGTTGCATTGCTTTCATTCTGGATGCGCATCTCTTGCATTGTCCAACACAGTAGGTTATCACATAGGTAGAGGTACTCAACAGTGAGCAAGCATAAGGCACGCATAAGTGTCTATGACGCGCAGTGTAGCTGGCCACCTGCAGTAGACACTATTATGCACTTGTCTAGCATCAGCGCACACAGCATTTGCATAGCATAGCTGTTAGATGGTCCTTCTGCTGCGTACAACAGCATATTTCAGAGCACGTGTGACACAGTACACTTGTGCTGCGCCCTTGTGAGCGCCTCTAGTATTTTTCATCACTACCAGCTGGATGAGCGCTTGATACAGATGCGCTCATGTGATGGTGCGCAGCACGTACAGGCACTGTACACCACGTGCTTTTGCGCAATGCAATTACCTCAGTATCGAACATATGGTGCCTCCTCTCTTAACGAATGTATACACTAACGGAGTGCTCGCCGCTGTGCTGCTGCTCAGCGATACACGGCAACGTAACTGCGAACCTGCGCGTGATAAGGAGTTTCGTGATACACATGAATGCTCGCAACAACCATGACATAATAGCTGCACCAGCTGCTAACACTGCTGACACGTTTGTACTGCATTGTTCATACTTGTCATACACATCTTAACAGCACTCTGGAGAGGAGAAAGACACTGAAGCAGCAAGTGATAGCGAAGTGTCTGTAGCTGTTGCAGTACCAAAGGTTGGCGAGGCTAGCTATGTATGGCTGAAGTGTGGCAACACAAGGGACATACTAGTGCGCTGCTTCAGTAGACTGCTGCCTAACCAGGTATGTGTTATCCAGTGCTTTTGTGTCACAAAGTGTGCGCTCACATAACCAATACTGTTGCTGTTAGCACGTCACTTGTAGTTGCTGTTGCTGATGATGTTTTGTCACTGCTATTAGTGTTAATAGTAGCTTGTTGATCGCGAGCCCGCGACTTCGGCTGCTGCGAATTGATGCACTTCTGCCGCATTTGCTCGGCCACTATTTGCTGTGTACTGCAATGATTACTCCATCATTGACCTTGATTAACAGTCACAACATGTAAACTATCGTCGTCACTACTACTCTTGTACATGCAACACAGGCCACCATAGCAATAGATCTGTCAGATGCAACTGAGAGGCCGCCACTACGTATAGAGAATAGAACAAGTACACACACACTCATGTACAGGGTAGGAGGCATTGGTCCACTTGTCAAACTAGAACCTATGAGGTATGACATGTATTTCTTGATAAGTCAACACTGCGCTGATACTTTTGTCTTATTCGACTCAGCTAGCTGTAGTCATTAATACCATCTACTTGAGCTCATGTACATGAGCTCAATGTACATGAGCTCAATGCAGTCAATGACACCATGTACCGCAACTCAATGTGGTCAATCAATCACAAGCGTAGGAAGTACATGACTCACAGCATTGCTGTCGTGTTCTTTCTCATGTGTTGTTATGCCAGTACTTGCACGATGCTGCAACGTCGCTGTGTGTGATGCGCTTTGCTGATCCAGATTTTAATATGAAATTACTACTGATGTTACTTGTGCGAGCAGGTGGAGTGCACTATCAGTAACAGCAGACGAAAAGCACTTCATTGATGTAGGCTTCGCACCTACCACTAGCACTACTGCTACTGCTGCCACTGTAGACTTTGCTGCTACAACTGTCACTGATGAATCGGCTGAAAATGAGAACGATACCGATGAGTGGCAGGCTCCTGTAGCAGCTGTTGACACTGCTAGCGAGGACAGTGCTTTAGCTGCACTGACACGCAGGAAGCTGACTCGCTACAGCCTTGTGGAGATCAAACCGGTAAGCTGCTGGCACGTATTGGCACTTGCATTGCTGAACTCGCGCACATGTCTATGTGTGCGCACGGCTGTTTTGGTGTAGCTCTTCGAGCCGTGCAGTGTTGTAAGTGCGCTACCCACTGCTGTGCTTTGCATTCAGGTGCTGTGACACTGCTAGCTGTAGACGCACTGTGCTACTGTGCACACTGTGTTACAGAACCAACTCGCTTCGCGGCTTAATACCAGGGTCATAGTAGAACAGTATCGTTGCTATAACATAGAGTTTCTGCTCACACACTGCACGCTTGCACCCTACCAGTCTTTAACTGATACACACACGCACACTCACAATCAAATCACGCACACACTGTGACAACACACAACACCGCCAACAGCTGCAAGACCTGGTAGCCGAAGGAGGGCGCCGCAGAGCACACTGCGTCTGTCTGCGCAGGCGCGGCAGCGTCTCCACTGTTGCACTAGTCTTCAGTGATGAGCACGTTCTGCAGGGCGCTGTTGGAGAGGGCGGTGTAGGAGGCGCCAAGAACGGTGCGGAGAGTTCTTCAAAGACGGGTTCTGCAGAAAGTTCTGTGGGGCATGCAATTGCCTCACTGGCGCCTGAGCACAGCCTTGCTGCTGTCAAGAGAGGTGGTGTGCTTGTAGTGCTGGCGCGTGCTGTGGTCAATCTCAGGTACAGTAGCTTTCAACTAGCTGCTATATCGTATGATATATGAGATGACACGAAATTCTGTATCGCAGAGCACAGGGTATAAGACATTGCGTGCAAGCGACATCTTCCATCTGCAAAGGATCTTGTATAGCATGTATACTGCCTGTCGCAGACACCGTTTCCTACAGACACAGAGTTATATCATGTGTTGCCAGCTTGTAGTGGGATCACAGCTTTATTTATAGACTCGCATTAGCCTCCATTCTGATGCATGTTATAGACTCGCAATAGCCCCAGTTCTAATGCATGTTGTCAGAGCAGACAGTGATTGCGGTGTGTGTTGCACTGCACTGCAAGTGAGCCGACGCCAGTGGTAGCAGGCCTGTGGTAGCTTGACGCGGTCTAAGTGACGTCAATCGCGTCAGCCATCAACCGCTCAGTCGTGCCCTGGCAGTTGCTACAACTTGACGTTCGCTCGGCTGCAGTGCTGAGACACACCACTGATATGAGTCACAGGCGGGGCTCATTGTGCTTGCGACCAGCACGGATGCACAAGCCTGCTAGATGCAGTAGCGCTTTAACATGAAGCAAATGCATGAAGTAGTGTGTTAAGTTCAACCTTGAAACGTACATGTGAGCTGTACCTCTCACTCACATCAACCCACTGCGCACTGCTACTGCACAAACGGCTGTGCACATTGCACAACACACTACAACTAACAGTATGGAGGCTGAGCTGGCTGGAGGTGTACTGAACCTTAGTGACAGCACTGCAGAAGGCACAGTGGAGCTTATCAGTGCAACGGTTGATGGAGTGTCACTCAAGATGGCCAGTAAGAGTGAGAGCTTTACACTAAAGATATGGCATTTCCAGGTTGATGATCTGCGGCCGACCAGCCCTTATCCTATCATTGTGCAGGTACACATACTTATACACATACTGCATAGAGCCTAACGCTGCTTATGGCATCAGTGCTGCATGTACCATCGTGTACTCGTCGACAGCAGTCACGTTGTGCATTAGCGCATTTTCGCTTGGACACTGTTGAGACACGGCTGCGCAGCTGTACAGCTACTATAGCTGACCATAGTGCGCCATTGTTGTATGCGGCTTACTCTATTGTGCTTCTCGGAAAGTTTGTGGGCTATCCCTCTTCTATTGAAAAATATCACTAACATTATGTTTGCGCTGCTGTACTGCCTACTGCACTACGCGTTATCCATGCACAATACAGCCTACAAACAGTGGCTTCAACAGCATGGAGAGCAGGAGCAGACGCAAGCAGCCATGCCCAGTAGTGACAGTACATTGTGAGCGTGATGTGGAGGCCTCACTACTGCACAGTGTTGCAGTGTTCAGAGACTTTAAGATCACTGTTGAGCCACTCCGCTGTGTACTGTACGTAGACGACCTGCTGGATGTGCAGGTATAGGCTGTTAGACACTCTGCAAGCGTTACATATTCGACTGTTGTATCACGTAGCTTTGCACAAGTCTGCTGTTTCAAGCTTTCGGGTCACTCGTTGTGTGACTCACATGGTAACAGTAGCTCTCATGAAATCTTACGGTAGTGTAATGAGTACTGCTATCGCTACTACTGCTAATCTCAATGCATCAATGCGTAACTGCACTGTTAGCACAGTATGTTATTTTCAGCGCTGTGTGATCATCATGTGTATCACTTAACACTAGCATCTACACGATCAGCACTTACACCATACAACTCTTGCTGTCACTACACATATACATGATATTGCTGCTGTTGCTACACTAAACACACCAGATACTGGTCTGGGACAGCATAAGCTGGGCAGTAGCAGGGGAGAAGCGTGTGTCAGACAAGGTGCTAGCTGATCTGCATGAGCTGCTGCGTGTGCCTAAGAGTGGTGGGCTTGCTAGTGTTGATGGTGATGTCTTCTTTCATATGTTTGGAGCACTGCCACCCACCATGAAGGTTGACTTCCACCTGGGGCGCAAGGTACGTTTCGCTGTTATCACTTAAACAACTTGCATATTTCGACGATGTTTAGTGTTGTACTATTATAGTGCACACGGGACACTAGTGGTCGTTTTAAGCCTAATATATTGTTGCAAATTCACGCATACTGGTGTCAGCTTTTATTCAGTGGAAGTCTATAAATACATAGTACCGCTTCACTGAAGGTCTTCGCAGCTTGACTCAATAGCGTACGCTGAAGCGGCACAGCTGTTGCAAAGTCATGCACGCTGATGTTACTAAGTATTGCAAATCATGTAGTGGCTTGATGTATTTCAGTGCTGTAAAGCGATTCTGTTATTGCGCTAGCGCTGTACCGTGTGCTGTGCAGCCCTAGATGTGAACATAACGTCATCGGTACTACAGCATGGAGTGGCACAAACCAGTAGTCAATATACTGCACAGCATGAGCAGTGCAGTGTCACGGCTAACCGGTGCTGCTGCACATGCTGTGGTTACATATGTTATACATGCATACATCAGCAACTGTTGAACTTTGTACCGCACACGCGTCAAGGTGGCAACAGCATGCGATCGAGCAGTGGCGCATTCCTGCACATGTTAGCACCGCATGCTGTACATAGACCGACTCATCACCGTGATGCGCGTCGCTAGTGTTCTGTGCCAGAGCGTACGTTGCTCAGACTGCGCTTCAACGGCTTGTTCTTGATGCTGTAACAGCTAGTTGTGGGCTAGTAGACTGGCTTGCATTTGTAGTGCTGACGTTTCCATTCGAGCATCTAACAAAATCTCAATTGCTGCTGCATAAACATAGCTGTGCAAGTGTATACTCAGTTGATCCACTGCATAAGCAGCAGATGCCTTTGCGCCAGCATGCTGCGGTGCCTTAAGGTGCGCAGTGTAACGGCTCAGTAGTAACTGCTGGTACTGCAATGGCCTTCGCATGTATGCACAGTTGCAGCTGTACAGCAGGGATGAATGGTACGTCTAGTATTAGCTGACGATATTGCAGTGTTGGTGGCAGGCAACGCATATGCAAGCATGCACAGGCTGCTTCTGTAGATAAAGTGCTCGCTGTACCCGTAGGAAAGCCCTACGGTGCACCTCTACTGTCGTGTCAACACCTCTGAGATCCTGCTGAAAAGCGCTATATCAAGCTAGCATCAAGCAGCATCAATCTAGCATCAAGCTAGCATCACGCTAGCATCAATCGGTTGTAACTCCAGTTGCAGTCAGTACTGCTGTATATACAAGCATTCTCTGTCCGGCCAGTGCACTGCACTGCTGTCAGCAGTTGGCAGAGTCATGGCTAGACGGTGATTGCCTTCGATACAAGTGGTGCAGATGCCATACAGGCTTTCAATGCCTGTCCATAGTAGCGCTCATTTCATTCCTGGGTGATGAGTAGCTGACATACACATCAGCCTCTCTTGCTGCAAAGCGCTGCTTAATATCACTACTACAGCTGCTTACACTGTGCTGGCTCTGAAGCGTCACATGGTGTACTGTAAGCACTTTACTTACCCACAGTGCAGCAGGTGTCTCAGCAATGAGTGCAATGCGAAGCAGTCTGTTGCTGTTCAAGGTTACGCGGCCTACTATAATGCTGCTCACCAATGCAGTAAGGCAAACAACGACGTGCATAGACTAGCACACCTTACATAGAAGCACTCGCAGTCTTGTGTTGTGGTGATATTCGAATATGTGAGATTGTGGTAGCCGATGTCAGATGCAGTAATGCGCTACTATGAGCTGTGTCACAATCGCTACCACGCCTGCCATATCTGACATGGTGCTTGCCGGGTAGCAGCGCTAGCATGCGCAATACACTGCTGCGCAAGTGTCAGTTGCTCCAGACTAATGTGGTGCTGTTGCTGTAAACCTCCGTTCTTGCAGCTTTATCATTAAATTGCGTTGTGATGTCTATCAGCAACAACAGCCACACAGTGTGAGGTGTTGAGTCATTCGTGAGGCGCTGGCGTATCTGTTTCAGCGTCACCGCATGCGTCAATGCTACCTTCATACCGCTATCCGCAATTTTGAAGCATTGCAGCAATCTTGCGCTGCTGTGAGCCACACCGACTGGACGACTGCAAGTGTTTCACTTGGATGCATCACTCTTGCACTGAAGTTTGTTTATACAACCGCTATGCACTACACCGCCTACCAGTGTGCACACGCGTTTGACACAGCATTATTAGCGCACTGCACCCGTGCATTGTATCACAGCTCCTTCAGTTTGATGCAAGTTTGTGTGCAAAATGCTAAGCTCTAGCTTAACTCAAGCTTACATATTGCTGTATGCGCTGTGTGCATTACTGCAATGACTACTACCATAAACACAGGTGCTAAACATGGTTGGTGCGCCAGGCAGCAAGAGCAGTGACGATGGTGATGAGGCTAGCTTTGTACCACTAACAGCTGCTGGTGCTGTACTATGGGTAAGTGTTCTGTTCACTGTATACTGTACACTAATCATTGTTGCTAACAGTCTTAATGCACGGCAGACTTTATGCGCATGCACGGCTAGCTTTACTGGGCTGGCTATACAGCTACTGCGTTCTCGGTGCGTTATCGCTGTACTTCAGGACTCACGATAGGAACCCCTGACCTATCATGGTCAACGCCTGTTATCTGAACGCAATAAGCTCACACCTGGCACTGATGCGCTATCATTACTGCTGCTTATGTGCTTTACATAACAGGCATTTGTGAGCAGTATGGGTGAAACACTAGCTAATGCTAGCCCAACATTCACTTATGATCTCATACAAGCTGTCAACTACTATGGCCCATCGAAAGACTTTGCTATCATGCTGATACGCTCACTGGCTATGCAGACTGTTACACAGGTAAAGTACAGTAACATAAGCCATTGAATTTCTGCATTATCAATCGTAATTAGCTTGCTAGGCATGCAAATACGCAGTTAGACTGCTGCACACTCTGTCAATAGTCGGCGATGGCATTGTTTACCACTTCTTACTGCAGCCAATAGCCGGCAAAGTGATGATGTTAACGAGTTTCACATCAAGATTACAGCACTACGGCCAGTACGTGGATAGCGCTGCTGCTGTTACTGTGGCTACTTCGATTGCTACATCTGTTACCCATGTGTTGTTACTATATTAACTCCTCTGATCATTGTCACTACTATATTACACTTCACTACAACTTGTTATTGCTGCAGGCATACAGAGTGTTAGGTCATATAGATCTACTGGGTGACCCTCTAAGCTTAGCGCAGAGCTATGGTAAAGGTATGTCAGGATTTGTACGTGGCATGGCACATGGTCATGTCAAGAAAGCAGCTAAGGAACTGGTACAAGGAGTTGTAGGAGGTAATGTGACTCGCTAAACGTGACTCGCCGCTGTAGTTTCAAGGTTCAGTATTAGCGTAGTGCAAGCATAATGCATGGCATAGTGGTACCAGCGCAGTGCTTCAGCACGCTTGAGTCGAATGTATGATAGAAGTTGCGACGCATACTTTGTGCAGTGTGAACAAGTGTGCCAGCTTGAATAGGAAGCTGCAGCTCAACCGCAATGCGATAGCTCGCAATTGCGATGATCACGTGTACTGACTTGCATGCACTTGCATACCATAACCACAGGTACTGCGAGGAGTGCATCCAAGGCAACAGGTGCACTTGGTGGCCTAGTTAGTGAGATTGATGGCGGCGGCGGTGAAGATGAACAAAAGGTATGTACACCCCAGAATACCTCATACCAACGCATACCTAATGCTTGCTCGCACTCTGTCGTCACAATACTGCAGTGATTACATTACTGGCCTATGCGCATGTGTAGCAATTGCACTGGTTGCACTACTGACACAGCTGCACTGTGCATACTATGTGTATACACACACTGTTGTGATGCGCAGATAATGAGCAAGCTGAGGCTAACAGAGACAGCTGAGGAGCAACGAGGACAACCACAGCATATTGGACAGGGTTTACACCAGGTACATCATCATATAACATCATCATTATCATACTGCAATAGTTGATGGTCATATATATGAAGCGCTGTTGCTATCTTTATATTAACACTATTAAATTACCAACACACATGGCGCAAGTGGGCTCTAGCAGTGGCGTCTGTGTACTCGCGGTATACGCTTGCTGGTGAGAGAGTCAGCGGAACAGCGCAATGTTACACAGTGTGCTAGCGCCTATGCTAACACAGTTGTCTCTGACCAATGCATGTAAAATTATTGCAGGCTTCTCGTACAATGGGTAGAGCTCTAGTGAGAGGAGCAGCAGGCACAGTAATGCATCCATACAGAGGGGCACAGAGCGATGGTGCTGCAGGCTTTGCGCATGTAAGTATAACTACTTGAGCATTTGATTACAAAACATGTTAATGTTACAGTGTGGCATGTGTATACAGCTTAGCTGTGACGTGTTGCTGCTTCGTGCTTGTGCACAGCACAGTAGTGCTTAGTGAACTGTGCCATAGCTGCGCTACGACGCAGTGATTGGCAATAGCTTTTGACTGCACATGCTTCGCACTGCCTGCTGCAGCTGTTGGCACATGTAATGTATCTCATGCACAATGTGCTGGCACTTCTGCTGACGTACACTAACAGGGCGTTGGCAAGGGTGTAGTAGGGTTTGCAGCAGCACCAGTAGCAGGAGCACTGCAAGCTGTATCACTTGTGACAGAGTCTATAGATGCCACCACAAAGTAAGCACTAGACTCTGCTACATCAGTACTTCGTTGTAACACTGCTGCTATTGAAGCAGTATAGCAGTACTACTGCCAACTGCTAGTGCGCTGCAGCAGTTAAAAGCAGCATTTATACGAGCAGTTCGTAATTGTGTCAGTCACTGGTACTATACTACCGGTCCTTTTAGTTGTAATCTCAGTCTAATACTAACCACGCTTGTTTCATTCACATGCATTAAGAGCTTAGTGCAGTACAAAACCATACAAGAATGTATCATTATCGCTGACTAGTGTCTTTCCTACCATTTTGAATTTGATAGTTTGAGTCTTATACTAAGCATTTTTGTTGTATCCACGTGCTCTTACCGACGACTCTATTGTGAACTAGGCTGATGGATGCACCACACATGGGGCGTCGTAGAGCACCAAGGCCACTAAA
>AXNI01005866.1:0-12772 GCA_000498555.1 Heterococcus sp. DN1 | reverse complement strand
TTGTAATATCAGCATACTCATTGAAAGGCAGTGTGCCTTCGAAGCATCATGTAATACCACTAAGCAGCACCGATGCAGACAGCGGTGCAGACTATACAGAGATTACTATACTTGTGCCAGAACTTGCTGCCAGGCCCAGTTCACGTAGTTCAACCAGCAGCAGCAGATATGATGTTCGCAGTGGTGATCTGTCTCCTTGTGATGCAGATGATCCTAGCAGTACTAGCACTGATGTTGCTGCAGTGGCTGATGGAGCTGATGACGCTGTACATGATGGTGTGCATGGTCAACTAGCTGCAGCAGGTAATCAGAAACAACCGCCTGACAACATCAGCAGCAGTAGTGATGAAACTGCTGGTACACAGGACACTGCTGTTGATAATAGTAATGATAATGTGTGCGAATGGGATCACAGTCTAAGCTTTAGCTTCAATGTGACAGCGATGAGGCAAGCAGTGCTACACAGTGTTGCAGCAAACTATAACAATTTGAAGAATAGTGTCCACCAGTTATGGACTCGTGCATGTGCAGCAGCAAGTAGCACTTTCATGAGTGTTCAGATTAGATCAGTAGAGCAGTTGAAGCATGCATCAACAACTGTACAGACAGCAGCTACAGAGGTACGACACGCAGTACAGCAACAAGTACATAGCATTACCACAGCTATTAGTGCCAGCATCAAAACACACAGAAGTGTTCAGCAATGTGCCCTAGCTAGTATAGCAAGTATATGCAGCATAGTACAGCGTGTGCACCAACTAGAGATCTGCAGTTCATACACGCAGTCATCATATCAGTGTACTACAAGTGACACTGTGACAGTCAGTGTGCTCTTGATCAGTACAGTTTTGTTACTGATAGGTCTGCAGCTTGCGGCAAAGCGCCGTAATCGCAAGCGCAAAGCAGCAGCAGTTGTCAGTACTACTGTGACAGTGCATCAGAGTCCTACTTACAACACAGATCAACAACAGCAGCATCGCACACGTGTACATACAACAGCTGTGACATGTAGATCAAATGGCAGTACTAGTGGTGGTCTTGGTCTCAATAGTGTAATGATGATGCTAGACGATGAGCTAGCAGGCACAGCGCTAGTAGCATGTGACAGTGCAGAGCAGAGACCGCATAACAACAGCAGTAGCAGCAGCAGCGCGCGAGCAAATAGACATCCCTTCAGTTGAAAGGCGATAGCACTTACGTTTCAATGTACAACATACAGGCTGGTGCAAGCTTCTTAAGAACTGTCCTGTCGTGAAGCTCGCACGCGCTCTACGCTGCTTGTCTGAGCGTCTTGCCCCAGTGTCAGTGACAGGTTGCCATGGAGCTAAAAAACTACCGTTGGTCATGTAAGGTGACGCGCCACCGGTCATTTCGCTGCACTGTGTACATGATAGGCATCGTTACAGCTAGCTATGACATCTACAGTGCAAGCACCAGCCGCTCAGCCAGCAGCAGCGGCCTGGTTTTATCTCGGCCTTTCAAGCGAGAGACTCGGACCTCTCTCGCAGGCAGCCATGGTAGATCTCATAAGCAAAGGCACTCTAGATCCTAATGCGCTAGCTTGGACAGAAGGTCAGGGAGAGTGGCAGGCAATAGCCAGTCTGCCACCATTTCGTGATGCAGCAGAGGTAGTTGATAATACTTCAGGTGTTTACTGTGTATTCGAGAAGCGCGCGCTTGTCACAGCTGCAGTTAGCTCCATCATGCCTAGCTACACAGCTGAAAGTGCTCTGTGTTTGCATGTGAACAGGCAGGGATAGCAGCTAGAGCACAGTGGTCATATCTAGATCAGCATGGCGCTACACAAGGGCCTGTTGATGCTAAGACTCTCATTGCATCCTTTGAAGCAGGTATAACTTCTTATCCTTCATACCAACGTTCATCCTTGCATTCTTTTCGCAAGTTGTCTGCAAGTGCAGATTTCTCCTCTACTTATACTCGTTCGCCTTGCGCAAATAACTTGTACGATGGACAACACGTATACAGCTGTGCAAGAAAGTAGTTCAGGCAATCCCATCGCATCAATACTGTGTGGTCTTCGTCTATATGCATAGGTGAAGTGGATGGTATGACACTAGTGTGGTGTCCAGGTATGGGTGATAAGTGGTTGAACATGTCTGAAATTAATGGCCTGAAACAGCTGCTACAAGCAACACAAGCTATGGACGATGGTGATGACAGCACTAACAGCACTACAGCAGCAGTAGCAGGACAGTATGACATAAGTGAGATGATGTTTGCTGGCAGCAGTGATGCTAGTGCCCAGCCTGTGCTAGACGCTGAATCTGCTGCAGCACTTGCATCAAAAAAGAGAAAAGAAGCGGTAAACTTTATTGCAAAATACCCTGTATAACGATAGAGCTTTAGTGTTTTTTAGCAAATACTTCAGTGATCGCAACTGGCATCAGCAGAGTTCGTCTGCTTTCTGATAGCTTTTGCAAATATGTACTACTGAATTATTTGTTGTCATAAACATATAGAAAGTTTAAAGAGGATAGTGAAATGTGTGACACATTTATGTGGATACAGATAGACCTTCTATCATGATGCTCCTTCAAATCTATTCTGCATTACGCATCAAGTCTAATCTGCATTACTCGTGTGTGCATTGCTTACACCACGTGATCTCACATTTGTGTCATGGCTTTGCATGTGCAATATTGTAGGGTAAAAAGAGGTTTACATCAGATGATGGTGTAAAGTATACATGGGATGATGCTACTGATGATTGGATCGAAGCAGGTAATCATTATGTAAATGTCATTTGTGTAACTGCAAAATTCTCAACTGTGGTCTTTGTAAGTGCAGTTTGTGTGAAGACGTACTTATTTCGAAGTATATCAGTACAGTATGTATTGATAAACTGCATATGGAATGCTCTTCACGCAACATCGTGCACAGCCTTTTTCCATTGCATATTAAACATCATGTCTGTGCTGTAACGCATCACACAGAAGCAAACAACTGCATGTCCTGTTCAAGAACTACTGCTGATTTGCATTGCAGTAGTTTCTTCAAGGTACACGACGTGCTCACCAACCCTTTGTGTATGCGTATTTGCAGGTTCTGATGATGAAGGGTCGGAAGGAGAAGAACAGTCTGAGGAACAGTCCGCAGAACCGTTCTGGAAACAGAAGCAAAAGAAAAAGCAGGAAGCAGAACAGAAAAAACGTGATGCAGAAAAAGCATTAAGAGCAAAAGCAAGATCACAAGCTAAACGTGCAAGAAAAGACGCAGCAGCAGCAGAAGTAACAGATAGTACTGATGTTACTGCTGCTAGTGCTGCTACCAGCAGTGATCATGATGATATGGACGCTGATGATGATGAGGTATATACCCCCCATATAAATTTCTATACATGTAGACACTGCAAAATGCATGTAGACACTGCTTAGTACATATATACATATATATATATATATATATATATATATATATACACAAGTATGTTACATGCGCATTGCTTGGTAGTGATGGCGTTGTGTAGTTCTTGCAGCGAGGCGTAATGCAAAGTGCTGCAATGTACTATATAAGTTGATAGCACTTTACCATATTTGAGTGTATTCACTGAGTGAGTTTGTGTGTATCTGTTCTGTTTATCTTGATCAAGATAAGCTTTTGCAAGCGATGTAGTTCACTGACTTTTGTTGGTTATGCTTTCATTGTGACGCATTCACTACATCAACAGGATGCTGATCTTGATGCAGCATCAACAACTGCTGCTGGTGCTAAACGCAAAGCTGGTGATACAGATGCTGATATTAGTGTAAACAGCAACAGCAACAAGCCCAAAAAAGATAGGAAAAAGAAGAAGAAGACTGCTTGGAGTGCACAGGTATATGTTTGTCATTTACAAATACAAAGAATTAAGTATTATACGGAAACACACTTCATATGTCAGCTTAGAGTTGTGACACTATCTTGTGTTACTACACTGCAGTCATGTGCGCTGCTGTGATAACGTTATAGTTAGATACATATGCCTGCTTGCGTATAGTGTGTTGCATACACTAGCGCTTAGCGCACGCTGCTGTAGCAGTAGCAGTATAGGTGCTCAACATGTTTTTTGACTGAACGCAAATATCGAGTACTGCAACGTAGTCATGCTCCGCTGTTCACCTCACTGAAAC
Organism: Heterococcus sp. DN1; assembly: GCA_000498555.1. NCBI lineage: Eukaryota > Xanthophyceae > Tribonematales > Heteropediaceae > Heterococcus > Heterococcus sp. DN1. The sequence goes on along the minus strand of AXNI01005866.1, from coordinate 8,642 downwards.
AAGTAATTGAAGCCACACTATGATGCACCATTACTTTAACAATCATCAAACAGGGTAGTGGTAAGTGGGTGTATATAAAGGGTGTACCCTCTGATTGTACAGATGATGAGTTGCGTGATCATATGAGTAAAGCTGGTGTTATTGCTACTGACCCTGTATCACAAGCACCTAGGCTTAAACTGTACAGGTATGTATGTTTGTAGTCAGTATAGATTATGCTGTGACTGTGCCAACTGTGCTGTAGCTTAGCATGTATCGTGAGTACACTGGTGCCTCAATCAGGCGAGTAGCACAATAGCAAGTAGTATACAACTGTTGATAAGTGTCAGTTAGTTGTCCGTGTGTGTGCATGTATGTGTCACTGCTGGGGATCAGATCGTGTAAGTGCAGTTGCGGCTATCGCTTGTAGCACAACAACTGCAATGCTGCTGCTGTTATTCATTTAGCGAGACATTTGCCTGAAGCTTACAGTATATGCTATACATGCTATATTCTATGTATATTGTCTACTGTATGTTCACACTGATGTAGAGATGAAGCAGGAGTAGCAAAAGGTGATGCTAGTGTATGCTATGCTAAAGAAGAATCAGTTGATCTAGCACTACAAGTACTTGATGGCAGTCAACTAAGAGTTGGAGGTCAGTCAGTGTCTATATTACTATACTGTACCGTACTATACTAATTATCAATGATGTGATGAAGTCGATGCACAGCACATACACTCTATGTAAGCACTAGTGTGATAGTTGTGGGCACACTGCAGTGCTATACATGCAAAGAGCAATGCAGTGCACACCAAAGTGCGCCTGCGTTCGCACAGTGTGTTGTGAATATTGTTATCAACTGAATGCAAACGTTGATATATATAGCAGCGCTATGTATCATTCAATAAGTAGGTGTCAGTAGTAGCGTGCATAGATGTACACTATAGCTGTACAAATGTGCACAGTCGCGTTTGTGCTTAACACTTTCGATCGTTCTCATGCGTATACATCTGCGCTGCAACATGTGCACACTGCATTTTTTGTTCCTGATTGTGTTTACTACAGTGTTTCTAGAGGTGACCAAAGCAGTTTTTGAGCAAAAAGGCGATAAGTTGGATGGCGCACGCAGGCTCAAAGTTACTGATGCTCGTGTAAAGGTATGCACACATGCATTGTACAATTGTTTCAATTTAAAACCGTGCTGTGTTGTAACAGCATGTGACACGCAAATCTGCTTGTACGTTACGGTAATGTGCTTACTAGATTGTCACACCTACTCTGATACATCAGTGCTGCGTAAAGAGGTTTGTGAGCTTGCCGCTAGTATCTATCTGTTGTTATAATGAAGTTTGTTGTCATAGCACTGCACAACTGCTGGCCGCATCAACCACAACTCTTACGCCTATCATTGTTGCTCACAATACTACTATTGCTTACTGTTATTGTTCGATGCTGTATAGGTAGCAAGAGCAGCAGCACAGCAAGCATTGTCATGGAATGAGAGTGATGATAGTGGTGTTACTAGTGCAAAAGGTGGTCTTAAGATAGTTGTCATTGAGAACATGTTTGAACCTGCTGACTTTGAGAACCCAGATGATCCTACATTTGGTGAAGATCTGCACAATGATATTGCTGCTGAGGTATGTGTTACTGTATGCTATCATAAATGTACTTTTACATACTGTGATAACAGCTGTGTATAGTTTATCTGTGTTCTTGGTGCTGTGTAAGCGGTTGCTACGTGGTGTTAGAGGTGTTATCGCGTGGTGCTTGCTGCAGTCGTTCGACCATAGCATAACATTGCGCATGTACTTAAAGTTGCACAACAATTATACACCACCATATCATAGCACACTAACACTGCTACATCTCTCACGATACGACATTGTGCTTTACAAACCATCACTGTACTTATCAATGTAAAATAGTGTGAAAAACTTGGACCGCTTGAGAAAATCACAGTATTTTCACGCAATGCAGCGGGCCCAGTAGTAGTGAAATTTGGTACAGCCTATGCAGCAGAAGAGTGTATAAAGCGTATGGAGGGACGTTGGTTTGGCAAACGGAAGCTGCGCTGTCACTATTGGGATGGCATCACTAATTATGTTGTTAAAGAAGATGACAGTAAAGAGCAAGAAAGACTTGATGAATTTGGAGATTGGCTTGAAAACCAAGTACGTTCTTGAAAATTTTCATATAATACTGATAGTACTGTGTAGTGTGTATATTATGCACAGTGTCCAGAGCACCGGATCGCCTTGTGAGAGCTCACAAGCCGAAGCTTCTAGTTGACTGTGTAGCACTGATCAGTACGTAGTTTTGGAAGTTGTCAGTGCCATCAGTAGTAGCGCATCAGCATGTGTCGTCACCTACTGTAGCGTGCTGTATCGACACTGTAGTATTTCTCGCGTAGATGTGTACTGCGCTGTTCAGGATATATTGTTTTGAATAGTGCATTTTGCTGTGTGCCAACACTACCGCTGCTAATTGCATGCATGATTCTGCTGCTGATACTATTTTTGTCTAACAGGAACTGCCTGATGATATGAAGCTGCGCACTGAGGAATGATGCTACTGCATGCAGTACATTGAAGAGTGGAGCACAGCATTGATACGAGCTTATACATAAAATGCAGAAACACAATAGAAACGAGCATGCTGATCAAATGTTGTGTAATGTGACAACACCACTTCCATAAAAGAGCATCATGCGCGAGTTTCTAAGTGCCTCTGTTTTTGCTTGCACTTGGATCGTTGTTGCAATGACTGCAGCGCACAACAGCTGCATATCATGACATACAAAGCATTCAAACTTACCAACAGCAGCAAAGCAAACAGAAAAACAGTGTCCAGATACAACAGCACAGCAACATTGCAAAGAGAAGTAGGTTGGGGTGTCCTCAAGTAAAAGAAAGGATGTATAATCTATGCCTTATTATCAACAAACATATCAGCAACTCCAACCTCAGCCATCTTGCACTGTCAGCCTAGTGCCAACGCACGTGTGCGCACTAGTGTTTTCGATGTGTGTATCAGAGCCTCAGCGCTGCTGCTGTACTGCTTGCTACTGGCTGTATGCTGCTGTATGCTGTGTGTGGTATTTACTGACGTTGAAACGCGAAACCAGTGTGCGAAGAGGGTACGTGAACGGTGTTTTTGACAGCACAGCCATGCTGCATATGTGTCTGTGTGTGACTTGCTCAAAAGAGAGTAAGCGCTTAGTTGAGGGCATCCTTGACGCTGTCCTTGATGTCACCAGCTGTAATGTTGGAAAAGCATAACAAAGAGCAGTATGAAAGGATTGTTAGTGATCATCAAGAGCTGACAGTAGGATAAGCAGTCAAGCGTGCACAAGACAATGAGAAGGAACTCAATGTGCAGCGGTCAGACCACAATGCTGCAATCACAGAAATGATGACAACTCACCCTTGTGCTTGATGGCGTTGGCAGCATCACCGACGGCATCCTTCACATCACCAGCTGCGTGCTTGATCTTGCTGCCAAGGCCATCAGCGTTGTTCTCTACGTCATCTGCTGCATTCTTTACGTTGCGCTCAGCGTCATCAGCAAGGTCCTTACCAGAACCCTTGGCATCGCGGATTGCGCTCTTTGCGCTGCTTGCTGCATCATCGATTGCGCTCTTGGCTTTGCTGCCTAGGCTGTCGCCCTCCCTCTCTGCCTTGCGAGTAGCGTCCTTAGCTGTGGCATAAGAAAAGAATAGGGAAGTGGCGGTGACGTGATGTTAGGAACAGTGCGAAGTGCAAGCACACTGCATACACTGTCTTAATAAGAGCAATCGTCTTGGTGGAGGCTACAGCAGCGGTGTAAGTGCTTCGANCACTTACGCCGAAGCACGACTCACCATCACCCTTCAGGTCGTCGAGGGCGTTCTGTGCTTTGTTGCCGACATCCTTGGCTGCGCTCTTTGCGTCACGCCCTGCGTCCTTGATGGCATCACCAGCCTTGTCCACTTGACGCTCCACGCTCATGTTAGTGCGTGTGCTGGAGCGAACTGTCACTGAGCCAGCCATGGGTGCGACGAAAGCATTGCCGCCAACAAGGGCTGCTGCGCCGACTGCGAGGAGGAGGTTTCTGGCTACCATGATTGATAACACGAGTGTTTGAGTGGAAAGAGTTGATTAAGGTTGTAAGTTGCGAGAGTGAACAAACAGGATCGCGTTTGTGGTTGTGTTCTGTCTTACAGCCGTTAAAAGCCGTTTCTTCGTGTTTCCTTCTGAATGTGTTTTCGCGCCTGCGTTTCTGTGTGGCTGTGTCCAGCTCTTTCAGCTGCAGCTTGCTTCATGATGCACACGCAATAGCATCTCCCTTGTGGAAAACCCCCAAAATTTTACATTCCTAGAGCTAAATGGTTGCTGCAGAGATCGAGCAAGAGCGCACGTTGATAGTTCGAGCAATTCAAGATGGCTGGGTGATGGGCGATGATCTAGTACTGCAAGTCACAGGTAAGAACCTACGCAGGCACGCTTGGTACTCAGTCGCGCTTAGTACTGTAGTTTGATGTGTACTCCCAAATCAAGCTCAGCAGCACTTCCTGGCAGGCTGCTACAACCATGCAAGCACACACGCTAGAAACATGTTTGTATCATGCGTGTGTCCAATGGTCAGGCGCTGAGACTGTGATCGAAGTGCAAGAGATGATCAAAGCAAAGAAAGGCATTGGCGTCACTCGAATGGTGCTGCACAAGCAAGACAGTCCAAAGCCTCTCGAAGACCGCTACTACTCATGGGATCTCAATAGGTACTGCTTGTGCCTGATCATGTAGGGCAGTCATGTAACTGTTAGCTTCGCTTAAGCTTCTCTACAAATGCCAGACACGCGGCGAGGGCCACACTGTTACCAGAGGTATACAGCAGCAGTGTCTGTCATCATACGTGCTAATGTGTTCATGCTGCCATCATCTGGGTTTGTCACAGGGTCAGCCTGTACGATGGATGCGTGCTAGAAGTGCATCCAAATAGAGCTAACAACTGGCTATGGCATCCTATAGCTTGGTACGAAGCTGCGCTGCTAAATTCGGTAAGCATTTGTCACAAGCCACATTTCACATGCATCATCATTGCTGGTGCATGCAGCAAGAAATTTGCGTGCAGCTTGTTGTAGGCTCGACCACAATGCGACGCAACATCGAGGGTTGCTTACGCTACACACAGTAGATCTGCGAAGTAAACTGTACTACATTGTACAATGCCGCCCTGCTGATGTCATCATGCAAGAAACAACTGTTACTCAACGTAGGATAGCTACCCTACTGTCGAAACGTTTGCTCTATATCAAGTTCTCAAAGCATCCGCACTGACATAGGCGCATCGACAGTAAATGACTTACACCGTGCTTGAACACTTGCGCTACTGTGCATGCAGGTTTGCACGCGCATCCGTACCAGCTGTAGTAGCAATAGCCTTAGTAGTGGTAGCAGTGCTGCAGCAGCAATGATGGGTTCAGCTACTGCTCAAAATCGATTGCTACTGTCAGTTTTAGAGCAAGATATAGCAATACCGCCTCCGCTCAGAGGTCATTCACTGCGAGCAATCCTCAGACGATTCCCTGATCAAGTGCTGCTGGAGCAGGACATAGCTACAGGGCAGTGCTATGCTAGCGTCAACGCGCACGCACGGTTGCCGCTATGCTTATAAACAAATGCATCACACGCAGCAGAGCAAGGCGCTTGTGGCAAAAAGAAGGCACACAAAGATTTTGACACCCTGCAAGTCTTCCGTTGGTCCTGTTCTATCATGTTTTTGCGGGCATTGGTTTCACTCTCGCAACACAGCATACTCAAGAACCTATCAGCAACTAAACACTCTTCTTATCAATCATGGTGGCCAGAAACCTCATCCTCGCAGTCGGCGCAGCAGCCCTTGTTGGCAGCAATGCTTTCGTGGCACCCATGGCTCGCTCTGTGACAGCGCGCTCCAGCACACGCACCACCATGAGCGTGGAGCGTCAAGTCGACAAGGCTGGTGATGCCATCAAGGACGCAGGCCGTGACGCAAAGAGCGCAGCCAAGGATGTCGGCAACAAGGCTCAGAACGCCTTCGACGACCTGAAGGGCGATGGTGAGTCTGCTTCAGCGCAAATTCTTCCATAAGCTCATACAGCTGCTTCTTTGTAGTAAAGGGCACTGCATTGCAGCCATTGCACCTGACCACTCAATCTGTTTGTGTTCTGACCCTGTTGAAGCTGAGACAGTCTTGCTAACTCGTATGCATCTTTTACCTTGCATTCTTGCATGCAGCCAAGGACGCCACCCGCAAGGCAGACAGGGAGAGCGACAACCTAGGCAGCAAAGCTAAGAACGCAGTTGATGACGCAGCAGGCAACGTAAAGAGCGCACTCCGTGATGCTAAGGGCTCTGGCAAGAACCTTGCTGATGACGCTGAGCGTAATGTAAAGAACGCAGCAGATGACGTAGAGAACAACGCTGATGGCCTTGGCAGCAAGATCAAGCACGCAGCTGGTGACGCCAAGGATGCCGTTGGTGATGCTGCCAACGCCATCAAGCACAAGGGTGAGTAAATTCATCTTCAATACTGCTATGTGTTGTGCTTCGATGTATTGCAGCTCACTTATGCACCCTGAGCTGATTACTGACTGCTACTCTTTCGCTGCTCACCGTCTCTTATCTTGCAACAACAGCTGGTGATGTCAAGGACAGCGTCAAGGATGCCCTCAACTAGATCATAAGCTAGTCACTCCTAGAACTCTTTCCTTACACACAAGGTGCTCTTTGTTGAGCGTAGCCTTCTGCATCGTATCACACTGATCTCACATCATGGCGTTAGTAAATAGCAGCAGAGTGGTTCAAAGCAGCACCTGCAGCAGTAGAGGCACAGACCACTGTTTCTTGGCATAGGGCTGATGGTGGAGGTGTGTTTGTCAGTTCAAGTGCAACTGCAGGTGCTGGGTTAGGATAGAAAGCTGTATTGTGCAGCATGCCATGCTACGCCATTACATTTGTACTATATCTGATCATGTCAATATAGAGGTGATACACTTCTACATCAACATCATATGTGTATAACTCTCTTCCCAAGCTATTGCTGCTCGTGCGCTGAGTTGCTGTGCTTTTCGCTGTGTGACGATCAAGAGTGGTGCTTGATTTGCGCTGGAAAATAAATCCTCTACTTGCTTTACATACTTGATAGTACGCACGTAATCTGAGATAGGTCCCATCTGGTTCCATGCACAGTCGAATTAGTATTTGTTGCGCAACCCACGTTCACTCAGCAGACAACAACAGCAGTGACGCATAAGAGCCGGGCACGATTAGTGTGTTCATTGTCTATTGGTACAGCAAGTTTATGTACAGGATTGCCACACATATGTGCTGTTTGTAGGAACAGGAACGGTCCAGAGTGTATGTTCTATTTCAGACACACTTTGCACCAAGCTCTTAAGCTTTCGTGTGTAGCACAGCAAACTAAAGATGGCTCTATGTAGTCGCTCCAACTAACACAACATCCATGTAGTACCCACTGAGAGTTGCAAGTCGATGTGTGCGATANAAGCACACACATCCGCTGCAACTGACTCAGTATTACTGCTGTCTGATTAAGCTTTGCGCACTGTCTTGTTGATGCTGCCTAACTTGCGCTTCAGGAAGTTCTTGAGGTCTCTGTTAGGGAGTAAGAGCATGAGTAGTGCAGCAGCAGGCATAGCAAAGCAATCTCTATTAGTCACTGCATGCATGACTGCTGATGTACCTCGTACTTTACTGCAGTGGCGCAACCACAATAGCAGCGCGGTGCACTTGACTCAGGCAGGACAGCAGAGAATCATGTAAAATGGTGTTTCTGCACTGCAAAACTACAATTATGAAAAATTGTACAGTCACAACTGCTTAGCTCTTACCCTAGCCGTCTCTTGGCGCGTCTGCCAATGCGCCTGAGCCTTTTGCGCAGGCCTTTAGTGTTCTCATCAACTTCTTGCTCAACTTCTTCCTCTCTGCCTTGCAGTTTAGCTAATGTTTTTTCAGCATTCTCCCTTGCATCATCTAGTGCATCTGCGATGTTGTCTTGTATGTTCTCAGGGTCCAGCGCTGCACGGCCTGTTGCAGTTCGCACGCGTACATGCTTATTGGTAGTGCAAACTCATGTGATGATGGGCACCTTACACGTGTACTTCAGAACATGCGGAATTTGCGGTGTATTTTTAGAGGTAAAGCCCTGCTAAATGCATACCAGTAGTATCCTACAGTGAGCAGTGTACTGTTTCATTACACAAGGTGTATGCTCACCTTTCCGGTCAAGGTCTTGGATGATGTTATTAGCTTTACTGCCTAGACCACTGTCAATTAGCTGTTGGCCATACTGATCATCAAGGTCTTGCACAACCTTCTGGCCTGCGCGCAGCACATTCACGAACAGCAAGGGATTAGGTGGCTGCTGCAGATGTGAAACTGCTGTGCTAGCATGTGCAGTCGCTGTTTTAGAGGTGTGTACGCACTTTTTTCTTCCAGATCTTGTCGTAGCCCAAAGACGCCGCTCAAAGCATTTGAGCCTCTGCGCCTGAGAGCCTGCAGTGTCCTCTTCGTACTTTCCCTCTCTTTAGGTGCTTCTTCTTGCTCTGTGCTCATCTTGAGAGCACTACTGGCGCTGGTTTGGCGGAAGCTGAGTGTTTTAAAGGCTTTTGAAGAT
>AXNI01005828.1:0-12862 GCA_000498555.1 Heterococcus sp. DN1 | reverse complement strand
CTCTGCAGCCTTACTTGCGCTGCGCTGCCGCTGCAGAGCCTTGGAGCTGCACAGCAGCAAGCAGCAAGAGTGGGATCCTGCAGCGTATGTTAGCAATGTGCTGCGTGCTGGTGCTGCGGCAGAGAGAGCGCTGTGCAGTCGAACAACTGCTGTAAAAGCTTCTGCTGGCTCTACTGCGAAGCAAAGAGGCAAGGCTGGGCAGTCTGTCAAGAGCAGCAGTACAGCAGCTGCAGCAGTAGTGACAGTGCAAGATGTGCTAGCACTGTACACTAGCTGCTATGACAGCTTGTGCCAGAAGCAGCAGTGCAAGCAGTGGCCACTTGACATAGCAGAGTGTGGCACCGACACTGCACTTGTGACAGTGTACATTGACTGGCTGTTGCACTATGCAGCTGTGCACACACGCAGAGGAGCAGCAGGCACTGCAGATGCATCACTACTGGTGCAAGCAGCCTATGACTATGTGATGAGCTACGGTAGCAGCAGCTGTGCAGTGCAGAGGCTGCTTGCGCACGCTTACGCAAGCGTGCTAGCGCTGCAAGCAGCAGACTTGAGCAGTAGTGCAAGCAGTGATGCAGACAACAAGAGCGCACAACAGCGTAAGCTTACACGCAGATGTGCACAGCAGAGCTTAGCAAGTGTGCAACTAGGCCTTGAGCACTTAGGGCAGTGCTGTGATGCTGCTGAAGCGCTGCTGTCGCTTACTGCTAGCACATCAACAACAGCAGAAGCAGCAGCAGCAGCAAGTGAGACTAGCGACACAGCAGCCGTTGCAGCAGCAGTCACAGCGCTGCTAAAAGCGTGGCGCACAGGCCACAGAGCTCCTGCCACAGTAGAGCGCTTGCTGAGCACACTGAGCAGCAGTGACGCGCCAAGCAGTGCTGCTAGCTTAGACATGCAGCCAGCAGTATATGCAGTGCTGGGTGACCTCAGCAGAGCTCTTGCAACACTGCGTGCACGTGCTGTAGGCTGCAGCAGTGACAGCAAGCAGCCTCTCATTGCAGATGCGCTGCCGCTGGTTGATGTGGCCTTTGACAGCTACGTGAAAGCAGCAGCAGCCTATGCACCACTGCTCGAAGCAGAGGCAGCAGCTAGCAGTAGTGGTGTTAGCAGCAGTGATATGTGGAACCGTGCAGAACAGTCCCTTCTTACTGCCGAAGAACTGATCACATCTCACATTGTAGTACGCAGCAGCAACAGCAACGGCAGCAACAGCAGCAGCGGTAGCAGCAGCAGTGACGCAGCACATCAGCTGTACAGACGACGGCTTGGTGCAGCGTGGTTTAGCCTTGGCAAAGCTTTTGTTCTGCACATACGTCAGCAGCAGCACACCAGCGGCGCGCCACCTGCACAGCCGTTGTTATCGTCGACTGCTGTTGGCATCAGTGCAATGGCAAGAGGCTGTCAGCTGCTGGAGCGCTGGCTGCAGACAGCAGAACAAGCAGTTGCAGCAGCAGCACCACACAGTGACACGTGTGCAGCAGTGAGCAGCGACAGTGACAGCTGTGTGCATGATGAGCTTGAGACCGCACTGCAAACAGTGAAGCTTGACTTGAGGCTGTCGCTGCTAGCTAGCTATCTGAGAGACTGCGGTGAAGTAGAGCTTGCTACAGCTGCAGCTAGGCGTGCTGTTGACTTCTGTGCTGCGCTGTGGCGTCCAGACTGCTGCTATAACAGTATATGCAGCAGCAGTAGTAGCAGCAGTAGTAGCGGTGATGATGCGGCAGCATTACTAGCAGCAGTGACACCACAGATAGAAGCGTACACAGCACTACAGCTAGCTGATGGCAGTAGTAGCAGCAGCAGTAGTGGTAAGCGCTCAAAAGCAGTCAAAGCTATGAGTGCTCAGTTGAACAGCTACCTTCACAGTGGCATCAGCACTGACGTTAGCAGCACGTCAGCAACAGTGTCACTGTGGCATGTGCTTGCTAGCAGAGCTGACGGTGCACTGCTGCACTCTGGCGCAGCTGCAGCAGCTGTGATTGAAGAGTGTCAGTGCTACAGTGCTGCGCTGTGGCGTGCTAAGACAGCAGACGCTCTGTCGGCATGTGTAACCAATCACAGCAGCGCGTTGAAACCACTCTTACAGCAGGGTGATGCAGCGCTTGCAAGCAAATGTGGCAGCAGCAGTAGTGGTAGCAGTAGCAGCAGTAGTGGTAGCAGTAGCAGCAGTGGTGTGCTTCGCAGAGCGCTACTACAGGCAGCACAGTTTGCGCATGAGCTGTACTGTGCTAGTATCGACATGGGCTGTGATGACGTTAACAGTGATAGCACAGCAACTTTAGCTGCTGGTTTGCAGTATGCGAATGCAGCATTGGCACAGCTTATTGACGCTACTACTTCCAGTGAGCTCATACAGTGCGCACAGCTGCAGTGTGCAAGAGGTCTGCTGCTGCGAGACAGCAGTAATAGCAGTGAGAGTAACACTGCATTCATTGCTGCTCTGTGTGCTCTAGAGCAGCTGTCTTGCAGCGCAGATGGTGTGAGCAGCTGTGAAGCAGTCCTGATGACGCTGCAAGATCACTTTGCAGTGCAAGACGAAGCTCAGCTGCGTGCACGTGTGCTTGCAGTGTGTACTACACTGTCACACCAGCAGCAGCAGCAGCAGCGGCGACAACAGCAGCGCGAGCATGCCGATGATGCTGACTGCAGTAGCAGCAGCAGCAGTGACAGTGAAAGCAGTGATGGCTCGCATGCAACCAGTAGCAGTGTCACCAGCAAACAGCAGCAGCTAGGCCACAGTGTGATGATGTGTGAAGCACTGCTAAACACATTAGACCCTGCAGTAGCAGCAGTGTGCAAACAGCTGCAGTCAGGGCTAGCACTGCTACACTGCAGCAGTGACAGCTGGCCATACACACGCGCAGAGAGAGTGCTAGTAGCAGCTGCTGAGGCTGCGCAAGCACTGCTAACAGTAGTGCCAGCAGTGAAGAGCTCACACGCTGCAGCGCACCTCTGTGTCTGCGCTGCGCACATGGCACTAGCAGCACTGACAGAAGCACAGGGCCAGTTTGGCGCGTCACTGCAGCACTTGCACACTGGACTGCAGCTGTGTGCACGCCGCAGCAGAGGCCACAACAGCAGCAGCAGTACCAGCAGTAGCAGTGGTAGCAACGTCAGCAGCTGCCACGTTGTTAACTTCAACAGCTTGAACAACGCTTCAAAGTTCAACTGTACCGCAGAGAATGAGGAGACTGTTGTGCACGAAGAGGGCATCGGCGCTGCTTGTAGCAGTGCTACCAGCGTGCTTGATGCTGCTGCTACTGCTGCTAATAGAGATTCTACTGCTGGCGGCAGTCACAACAGCAGTAGCAGTAGTAGCAGTAGTGAGCGTGGTGTACTGCTACAGTCAAAGTGGCTTGCACTGTATCTTGATGGTGTTGCAGCGGTGGGACGGCTGTACATAGCACGAGGCTGCCCTGGTAAAGGCAGCGGCTATCTAAAGCAGTGGGCGCGCTTAAATGAGCAGGCTATGGCTGACAAGCGAGGGCGTCGTAGTATGGTAGCACAAGCTAGTCTGCTAAGAGCTGAAGGTAGAGGTGAACGTGCTGGTACACTGCTGCAGAGGCGACGCGCCATGCTACCAGAGCGCTCATTGTGCAGTGTATGCAGTGCTAGTACTACTGCTACTGCAGCAGTGGCTGTTGCAGTGCAGCAGTCTACAAAGCAGCAGCAGCTTGTATACGGCAGTGGCAAGCAATCTCATAGTAGAGCTACTGCTAAGGGGCGCGTCACTGCTACTGCGACTGTTACTACTATCGTTACTACTGCTATCAGTAAGAGTACAGCTGCATGCAGTAGTGTGCAGTGCAGCTGTGCTGGCTACTGGGGCGGTGCTGTAGAGCAAGCAGAGCTGCTGTGTACTGAAGGCGATCTACACCGCAGCGAGCACAGGTTTGAGCAAGCCGCAGAGTGCTATGCTAGCAGTGTACAGCTACTGAGCAGCGCACATACTGCTAGTACTACTGCAGTGAATGCAGGGGTTGGCGGCCTGTTAGCAGAGCTTAGGCAGCGGCAAGGCAGAGCAGCATCACTGCTAGGCGATGATGCTACTGCAGTACAGCTTTATCAAGAGTGTTTAGCTACTGCTGGCGCGTCACCGCTGACGTGTGCAACTGCGCTGTACAGGCTCAGCAGAGCTTGCTTAGATGGTACTGTTACTACTAGTGATGTTGATAACAGTGATGATGGCGTGCAACAGCAGCAGCTGCAGCCACAGCAGATGTTAGAGAGGGCGTTAGCACTAGCTAGTCAGAGTGGTGCCTACAAGCTGCTGAGGCGTGTGAAGCGCTTGCTAGCAGAGGTGACTGTCACTGCAGACAGCAACAGCTACTGCAGTGATAATGCTGATGCAGCTGCTACCATATTATGCGTCAGTGACACGTGGCATACTGCAGCACTGACGTCACTGTCAGTTGGCATTGCACTGTGCAATCAGATGGCTCGTAAAACTGCATCATACAGTATCGATACAGCCTGCAAAACAGACTGTGCTGGTGTCAGACTATTTGCGCACTGCAGTGGAGACTACAGCAACAGCAGTAGCAGCAGCAGTAGCAGTAGCAGCAGCGCTGATGATCACAGTGGTGCTGCAGTGCTGCAGCAAGCAGTAACACAGTCACTACCAGCAGAGTGGACAGTGATAGGCTTGTGTATAACACCAACAGGTGGGCTGCTGCTGACGCGTATGACACGTGATCATGCCCCTTTGACTGTGAACATCAGCATGACTGGTGCACAGTGTTCTTACGACGGTGATGACACAGCAGCAGCAGCAATTAACAGCAGTGTTGCTTCAGTTCTTGCTGTGTGGAAGCATGTGCTTGAGCTGAATAGGCAGACACTGCGCGGTAGCACTACTACTGCTAATACTGCTGCTGCTACTGACGCTGCTGCCAACGCAGCTGTTAGCACTAAAGGCAGCAACAGAGCGAAAGCAGAGTGGTGGGCTCAACGCGCAGATGTCGACACTGCAATCGATGCTGTGATGACACGTGTGCAGCAGCAATGGTTTGCTGACTGTGGTATTGTAGCTGCGCTGCTTGGCGCAGTTGCTAATGCTGCTGTTAGCGAGCGTCTCACTGCAGTGTGGCTGCAAGTGCACACTATGCTGCAGCAGTGCACTGATGGTACCATAAGCAGTGCTTGGCTTGAGCTAGTACGTGTTTGTGTACACGGTGGTGATGTTATGAGCCTAAGTGATTGGCAGCAGCTGCTAGCTATAGCGGGCTGTGACACAGCTTTAGCAGATGACATACACAGCATGGTGACAGCAGCATTCACTGATGATCAGCAATCTAGTAGCAGTACATTACACAGCAGCAGCAGCGGTGTTGACAGTGGCAGCAACGACGCTAAAGCTGCTGCTGCAGCAGCAGTAGCTACAGTTCCAACAGAAGCAGAGCTCACCAAGATAACAGTGCCTCAATTGAAAGCACAGCTGCAGAGTCATGGTGTTAGCATCACTGGCTTGAAGCGCAAAGCAGACTACGTGCAGCTACTACTAGACACCTTACACTCTGTTGCTGCTGCTAGTGATGATGCAATCAGTGATGGCGATGACGATTGCAGCAGTGATGGCAGCAGCAATAGCGGCAGTGATGAACAACACCATACTGATGCTAAGCAATCACAGCAGCAGCAGCAGCAGCAGCAGTTGCACATTGCACGGCACCCTGTTATACTAGTGCTAGACGAGCAACTGCAAAGCATGCCATTTGAAGCACTACTATGCTTACGTGGTCACCCTATGACGCGCCTACCAGCACTACCATTCCTGTTCACTGCACTGAGTGCTACATGGTCTACACGCAGCAGCAGTGGCAGCAGCAGCAGTAGCACTACTAACAGTACAGCTGATAGTGATGACGTAGATGACACGTCAGAGGCCACGTGGTCACCAGCTCAGCAGGGCATCCGTTTGCACAGCGGGTTTTATGTTCTAGATCCCGAGCAGAATCTGCCTACATCCCGCGCTACACTGCAGCCAGCGCTGGAGGCACTGCAGCGCAGCAGAGGGTGGAGTGGTGCAGTAGGCAGTGATGCCACTAGTAGCAGCTTTCAGTTAGCAAGCGCCTTGTCACAGCATGACCTGTTTGTCTACTGCGGGCACGGCGCTGGAGAGCTGCTGTTGGGCCGCGATGACGTGGCAGCTTTACAGAACTGCGCTGCTGCTGTGATCATGGGCTGCAGCAGTGGTAGGCTGAAGAGCAGCGGCTGCTTCGAGCCAGCGGGCATGGTTAGCGGCTATCTAGTAGCTGGTAGTCCTGCTGTTGTAGCTAATCTGTGGGATGTCACTGATAGAGACATAGATAGATACTGCTTAGCGCTGCTGCGACTGTTTGCTGAGACAAATGAGCCAGCATCGTTAGCACATGCAGTGGCACAAGCACGCTCAGAGTGCAAGCTGAAGCATGTGATAGGCTATGCTCCTGTGTGCTATGGCATCCCTGTTATGAGTGCTGTAACTACTGCTAGTAATAGTAGTGGTAGCAGTGGCAGTTGCAGTAGCAGTAGTGGTAGTGTCAAGGCTAGTATTAAGAGTACAAGCAGTAGTAATAGCAGTAGCAGAAAGCGGCGTTGACGAGCAGTGCTTCAATGCAAACGGTTGAATATATTATTGTGGCTGTGACTCAATGCATATGCTTGTGTTGATTTGGTTGCAGAGCTGAGGTGCGCTGTTGTCACGTGCAGCTTTTGATTGCTCTCGCGTGACACTGGTGAACAGCAGAGTACGTGATGTTTAATGTTTACTATTGGGAAGCACACGACGGGCACAGCGAACAAGAGCTTGCGCACATGCAAAGATAGAACTGATGGCTCTTTGGTACATGTTTGTATACAACAAGAACCGTACAGAAGTAGCATACATGCCGCGTGTAGACTGTGTTTATACAAAGAGCTGCAAGTACACTCAAAGCTAGACATTTCACACAAGGCTTTATTACTCGCTCTAGTACTGATGCTGCATGTAGACAATAGTGGTCGGAGCCTTCACTTACACACGCTGCGACAGCTTTACTCAGAGTCCAAAGGACCTATATACTATCCTGAAATCTGCTGCTGTTTCTGCTGCCTCGCTCTGATCACAAGTGCACGGGCATCCATTCTCATGTGCCCATGCAAACACATCAGCTGCTAACGCTTTCTCGCACACTTCAACTGACACTCATCATCGTTGTGTTCAGCATTGCTGTGCCTGTAATTCTTTTGGATGCAGTAGTAATGCTCTGGTGCTAGCTGTGAGCATTGCCAATCACGCCAGCCGCTACCGTTGTCAAGAGCCCATTGTATTGCAGGTACTGGCCAGCATTCAAATAAGTAATCTTTGTAGAATGATGTACATGATGGAAACTTTGAGGCCATGCACAGCCTATGAGAGAATGCAGCGAATTGCAGGAAATCGAAACCATAAGCCGTAAGCTATAACTTTCCAAACCATCGAGGCATTAACGCAGCTACAAGTAGCTTTGCAGACATCACAAAACTGCAGTGGTTACCTTGTTCTCGAAGCCACTCCAATGAGTCAAAGCTAGCCCATCTACCAGCATCAAAGAACAGTTCCCGCATAAGCTTGTCTGTCCAGATAGCTGCTGCAGTAACACTGTGAAGCCAGCTTAGTACCGCTACACAGTCGTGTTTGGCTGCACTACGAGCTGCCTCCGTTATGAGTACCGTTGAGTCAAAATCACGTCTCGGCAACGACTGCAGCAGCTGCAGTTTGTTGTGCTTCACTGCCTACCTCCAGAGAATGTCTTGCCAATTGTTGAAGTCTTCACCTCTTAGAGGGGGTATACTGGTCGGCTGAAGTGAGCACATTACGACTATTTCTGCAAAGACGTACACATCTACTTCCTTCATATCCATGTTATTGTCTACAGCATAATGTAATCTTGCTGCTGTAGTGACTGCACTGCCCTGAGATAAGGTTTTTTTCTCCCTGGTGCGTTGCTGCACAATGTGATGTATCGCTCTTTCCACCTCCTGCTCACTGCACCTGTGAAGATGTAGTCGCCAATGCCTACATAGCTGATTACAGCATCAAGTATGTCATCCTTGTTTAGGGGTGAGCTGTTGTCAGCATCGTGGCACCTATGCTGCTGTTGCTGCTATTGGAAGCTCTCCTCGGGCGCAACGGAATTGCGCTGCTCGTCCATGAATAGTAAGGCAGCACAGCAGTGAATTATGCGTTAAAGCAAGCAATTGAGCTCGTGAGCTAGAGAGAGCAACAAAAGCAGGCTCAGCTCCATGGACTTCAAAATTGTTACTTTTTGCTTTTTTCTTCTTCTTCTTCAAGCTTCTTCTCCAAGAAGCATGGATTTCGATCAATATTAATCTCCTGAGACCTTTTTCTTGATGACTTCTCGTGCACAAGAGTTCGGCTTACCTGAATGTAGCAATCCGTTGCTCTGTCTTGGTCTTCTGCAGATCGTCTTCAGCTATGTTGGCCCTGGGCACTGTCTGTTCATAGCGCCTGTAAGCAAACACTGGAAAGATCTATATGATACTGTAGAGAGCCAGCAACTGCAAGGCTACGATGCATACACCCGCAGAAGCGACCGCATCACGTGTGTTCCACTGTACAGCTCAGTGTTTGCTTCTTCCTCAAGAGTGCAGCTTGCACACACGAGCAGGCTCGACTGCTGTTCGAAAGCGTATCAGCATGCTGCAGGCAAGTTTGCTGACATCGCGGCGCTTGCGACAGCGCACGAGCTCGGCATGCAGTACACAAGCGATATAATGGCTGGTGCTGGGCTGTGCGACAAGCTTGCTGAGGTGCAGTTTCTGTACAGTCACGGTTGTCCTTGGTCCAATGGGCAGCTTGAAGTAGCTGCTAAGAGTGGGTACTTCTAGCTGCTGCGCTGGTGCTACGAGCATGGCTGCCGCTTTCAAGAGGCTTGCAAGGCACCAGAGGCAGCAGTTGCGAGCGGCAATGTTGAGCTGCTGGCTTGGGCCTTGCAACAACCAGATACAACACTGTCTGAAGATGCCATGAGTACAGCTGCTGCGAAGGGCCACACAGCACTGTGCGTATTTCTACGCGAGCAGCAGTGCCCATGGGACATCAGGTCGCCACAGGTTGCTGCTACAGGCAGGCACACTGACTGCTGCTACAGGCAGGCACATTGACTGTCTGCGTTGGCTGCTAGACAACGGCTGTCCGGGGGATGATCACATGCGCCAGTGCGCTGCTCAAGGTGGCAGTGTAGAGGTGCTGGCTTATCTGCAGCAGCAAGGCATGCTCTCGCGTAGAAGAATGCTAACATCTATGCTCAGCATAGCTGGGAGGTTTGACAGCCTTGAAGCTGCGAAGTGGTTAAGGCAGCGAGGTGTAGAGTGGCCTAGTGCTCCACCTTCACTGCGCTCTTGGAAGCGACCAATGCGTGCATGGGCTCTAGCTGAAGGCTGTACAACTCCTACAAAATGATACTGCAACACAGGTATGTACTGCAATCTACTTACTGTAACTCTTAACCACAACACAGCGGCGACCACTGCTGTGGTGGCAGTACAAACTGCTGGCAAACTACATCATTGGCATGTGTCCATGTCAAGCAAAGTGAGCATTGACATCCTTCTCATCGAGGCGTTTGCACTGCAGAACTGCGCTAGTGCTGTGATCATGGGCTGCAGCAGTGTTAGGCTGGACAGTAGCGGCTGCTTCACTTCTGGCTAGCTGACAGCACGACAAAGCCATGTTGCACACTGTTACTAGTTATGATGGCAGTTGTAGCAGCGATGCCATTGTTAAGTTTGAGCGTTAGACCGTGAGCACAAGCAATAGCAGCAGCAGCAGCAGTAGCAGCAGAAGTAGCAGCACGCTCAGAGTGGAAGTTGCAGCAGCAGTGGCTACAGTGTGCTATGGCATCCCTGTCATGAGTGCTGTGTCTAATGCTATTGGTAGTGGTAGTGGCAGCGTCCAGGCTACTACAATGCACACTATAATACAACTTCTTGAACACGGTCCTGAGACAATGACTTGACGGCAGTGTTTCATTGCGTGGTATTTGCTGTTTGAAACTGTTAGAGTGACCAGCTTGTTGCATAGAACAAATGTGATCAATGCAGCAGCAGGAGCAGCAGGAGCAGCAGGAGCAGCAGTAGCAGCAGTAGCACAGCTCGACAAGACGGTTACTGGTGATGTGCTGTCCGTCTCAAAAACACCTTGAAAGAACCAATGTGTGCATGTGTAAGCAAGCTTTAGTAGATCTTGTTGAACTCTTTTGGTTAATAGAAGCGCATACTTCTGAAGCAGGGTTCGTGGACTCTGCGAGATTCGGGTGACTGTTGCAATTATGATGGGCAGATGCTGCTGTAAGAACGGCGTAAGGATTGTTCTTTCCAATGTATAACTATTACTAACACTGCGACTCTACTGCTACTGCTACTACTGATACTGCTGCTGTTGCTGCTGCTGCTGCTACTACTGCTGCTACTGCTCTGATGAATGCGCTTAAGAAATGATGAACTTTTTTGATACTTTCTGCACGTCTTTTGGAACTTGCAGTCCAATCATAGACATTGCCTGTAGAATTGTGTGATATTATATTATATTATTACAAGCTTGCGTTGAGCGGGACTTCAAGTGTATTTCGAGTGCCTCAGTACAGCCATCACTTGGGGCTGCTTGTGACGCACAGTGCCACACTCGAATCCAGATTTAACGTGCAAGTCAGTGTGCATTGGTCAGCTAAGGTGTTATCAACGTCTCTTGACGTGAAACGCTGCAATGCATATGCCAGGTGTTTTGAAAGTTGTGCAAACTTTGCTCAACTGACCTGATATGCATCGCAGAACTTGTCCTTGAACTTCTGATCATCTCCCTTGACAAAGCCCTTGCTATAGCGATTGTCTGTAGTAGTAAGGGTAATAAACACAGTTACGACACAGTACTTTGTAAGCATGATGATCACACTATTATAGAGCTGTGCAGGATTTAGAGTAGCAATTCGCACTGCGCATTGAAACATTATCTAGCAGTAAACGTGAGATGTGTTACTCACAAAGGTTGGCAAACTCGCTCTCTTGATCGGCACACACAAGTTGCTCCAGTGGTGTAAATGGGTTACTATCTGGCCCAGTGTTCAATGGTACACCACTATCATCAGGTTGAAATTCATGTGGCAGCCTCAACCTGTAGCAGACATCAATAGTGGGAATGTGTGTCAGTATAGTGGAATGCATATACGTGAATACTATTGTATTTACAATATTGAACAGTACTGTGCAGCTGAATGTGATGTACCTTAATTTGTTGCATAAGCCGTGCCTGTCTGACTGGAACCACCTGTAGCCGCAGTAGTTACGTGAACACAACATTACAACCAAAATAGTTGTCAGTGTACTACGCTCAACACCCATGCTTACATCAGCAGTATCGTACTACTATTGTTGATAGTACGTATACTATAAACTTACCCTGATACGTTGTTGTGACCTTGAATTGACATACCACCCATTACTTCAGCAAAGTACATGCCATCAAATGTATAGGGTGATCCAGATAGAGGTCCAATACCTATAGATTGACCAGTGTGCATAGTATAGTGAGCATAGCATGCAGGAGTGAATCAGCAGCAGCTAGAAGAACAGAGCTTATACACTATGCATGCGCAGCATGAGCGAGTGTGCATATGAGCGAGTGCGCATGTAAGCACGCTGCAGTAGCTGTGTAGAGGCACATAGCACACATACCTAGTGATGTTGGTGATGACTTGTGTGCTTTGCTGTGTCCTACAGTGTGAGCACCACTTAGTGTTACTATGCACTCAGCATGTCCAAGTTTAAACTCGTTCTGAGCTTGAGTCATGTTGTATCTAGCCCAGTGTTTCATCATAGCAGTAGCATCCATTGTTTCAGATGGTAACATGTTGGTATCATCATAGCCACTCTTAGTGTCGTCAGCAGCAGCAGCAACATCAGGCCTGTGTTGCATGTACAGTGTAGTAACAGTTGTGTGTAATATGCATCATAATATGCATCATGCACAATAGTATGAGCATAGACACACGCATAGCACTTGCATGCACACACCAATACTGGACTCATGGAAGAACTGACAGTTAACTACTAACACACAATGAACAACAAGCTTACACTGCTCTATGCACTGATGCATGTGTACTGAGCTACATTGCATACAAATGTGAAGCGCATGTACCTGCCAGGGTACCACCCACAGCCACCCTTCGCAACCCCACCTGCTTGCACTACTGCTACATAGCCTGCAATAGAGATTAGATCAGCATTTGTCATTTTCTCACACCCTGATCCTTCTTGCCTTATGGTGTTGGCCACACCAGGTGACCCCCACAGCAGGTCATAAGCAGCTTGCATACCTGTTACGAGTACATATGTAATACACAAGAAATGCAGTATGTTAGTAGTTGCTGCTCACGCTGGTGTTTGCATGCCGATATGACAAGAAGTACAAGCAAAAGCTCAAAGCTGCAAGAAAACAAGACTACATCACGCTGTGCTGAAAAGCACATACACTTGATGTGCAATGTACATGTATACAAGATAATGTGCTCACCATTCTGCTGTGGAAATGTACAGAAGTTGGTGCTCTTGCCATCCTCATATTCTTTCTTAAAGCTACCATTGCAGCCACCACACTGTGGGTTCTTGTCGAATGCTGGCTTAGGGTACCTCTGCCAAGTACCACAGTCATGGAAAGCCATTCTCAGTGTAGGTCCTGTGTTAAGGCACAACATACCGTATACAATGAACGCATGAAGCTTCAGTAAATCTGTGCTCAATGCGGGACGTGCAGAGGCGGAGAGATACTGACCTATGTACACCTTGTCCCACTTGCTCTTAATCTGCTCCACAGCTGCCTTGAAGCACACTTGAGCCTGCA
>AXNI01005826.1:0-19138 GCA_000498555.1 Heterococcus sp. DN1 | reverse complement strand
TCTGTCATCATCATGAAACTGTGTTGAGAGAATGCCTTCAATAGTGTAATGGAGTGGGCACAACCAATACATCCATATCCAATAATTTGGGATGCTCCCCTGGGATATAAGCAACCCTTATGTAATGTGGTAGTGCAGTGCAGTGGTTATGATACAACAAGCGGTATAAACAATTAGTGCTGATATTGACACTAATGTGTGTGTATACTGTTGCTCAAGAAGTCATGTACTCTGTGCTCACTTCTTTGTGAAGTCTTGATGAGCATGTACCGCATTACAATGCATTGCTATGCTCTTACCTGCAAACAAACTGAAGAATGATGTGAGTAGTGATCCCATTGACTGTGCTGCTTTGACAGTACTTAGCAGTGCTGTGAATGCATGTCCTAGAAACACCTGTTATTAGTACCATCATCACAACATTACACAATTGAGAAGCACTTCAGTTAGTACACTGTCAGTTCATACTGCATAACAACACAAAAGGCTACTATACATATATTCGGGCGTACTTACCATGACAGTTGTATTCAGCATGAAGAAGAACCAAAACCAGAAGAATTTTGCAGCATCGCGCTCAAAGTTTGCCATCAAGTAGAAGATTGTTACAAACAGCAGTGTGTTGAACAGTATATAAGGTATCTCTGCCAGGAAGTAGCTCATACTGTATGGTACTACATTATACATCCTTGCAGCCTGTTATCGTTGGTGCATAAAATGTAGAGTTACAAAGTGCACATAAAAAGCAAGAGCACACAAGCAAGCAAAAATACCGCAGCTTGTTGTCTACTAAGTTTGCTCACATTGTGAATATTGACTCAATCAAAACAAGCACGATTAGTAGTACTGTATATTAAGCAAAGTACATACCTGTTCTCTATAGTACACTGCACGTTCCATACTAGTGAATGGAATAGCACTTTGGAAGTAGGTTACACCAAGGAAGACAATGACCATAAATGTAACACCAAATATGGATGCAACATCTGATACTGTTGCTGGCTCGTAGTTCACAAAGGAGCTACCAAATACAAGTGCCTGCATGTGTACACCAAATACAAGTGACACGATATGCTCAGTGAGATAGCGTGAGTGAAGGCTTCCGACATCAATACTGCCCACATAAGGCACACAGTGCAGGGATGCAGTGTATTGTTACTGGTATATGATACTTAAACGTTACATACACTTGAACCTACCTGAATAATGACAATCATTATGCGTGCAAAGTTGTAGTTAGGTGATCTCCAGTACTGCCTGTAAGCTCTCTTGATGTGTGCTTTACGCTGTGTCGCCATACTTGCAGCATATTGTGTTGGGAATGACAATGGCTGTGATCCTGGTTGTATCTGTGTTAATGCATCTAATTCAACATCTGTCTTTTGCTTTAATACACCATTAGCATACCAATCTGCAAACATCTGTAGTGAGTGGATACAGCAATGATAGTAGTAATATGCACAGTTGACAAGCACAATGTGCGTGAATGAGTTGTCGAGCATCAATATCTAGATATGCAGTTCAGAGAGCATTCATACGCGCAACACATTACTGCAACCCACTTGTGCAATGTTGTGTAGTGTTCTGGATGTATTTCAGGTGTCAACAGCACAACCAGGGAGACGCTTGTCAATATAAGCACTGTGTATTGTGTTACCTGTGAGTTGATACGTGCAGTAGTACCAGCACCAATAACCTCTAACATGTATGTAGCAGGATTAGCATTATCTTTAATAGCTGGTGTACCAGGTATAGCACTTAAATAACTTATCAGATTCTTTGAGTGAACACCAAGCTCGCCTACAGTAGTGTAGTGCATGATGATGATGTTCAACGAGCAATGGAGCATGTCAGTATAAAGGTTTAAAGAATGACACAGCTCAAACTCTCACTCAAGTACGTGCTACTTTGCATCAGGCATTTTAGCAAGTTAGCAAAACATAATGGAAGGCGCTATAAAGTATACAGTTGTAAATTTGATTATGAGTATTGCAGGCACATACTTACCAAAGTATACTGTCTCGCCTCCCTTCTTCAGTAGTAGTAGTGAGTCAAACATCTCAAATAAGTATGTTGATGGCTGATGGATAGTGCATCTGTGTGTTTTCAATATGTACATACATAATTAGCAACACAAAAATGCAAAGGATAAGATCTACTGACACAAACACTATATGATGTGACCTCTTTGTAAAAGCTTGTACTCCGTGATTGTGTGATGAACCGAATAACTGTAAACATTACATCATACACTAGTACTAAATGTAGATAAGGACACTTACATTACAGCCCTGCCAGTTGCTGCAACCTTTCTGATAGCACGCATAACTACTTGAGCACTTCGGGCATCCAGTCCTGCACATAGCATAGTAGTGGTGTAACAAGCAACAGCATTCAAAGTATATAGCAAGCGTCAGTGCGTACGCTTGCACTGCATGCTAACAAAGCTGTATAATTATCATATATGAATAGCGCTATGCGGCAAACAAGCAGTATCACCGGTTCACATGCTTATAGTAATACGAATAATGTTATGGCACATGTAATGATATGAGTGGTACATACCTGTGGTTGGCTCATCTAAGAACAGCAAGCTTGGATTAGCAGCCAGCTCTACTGCTATTGTTACTCTCTTTCTTTGTTCATTAGCTAATCCACCTGTCTCTTCACTACCAATTAGTCTATCTTTGATAGTTGTCAGCTCAAGTATCTCCAGAATTCCATCAACAAACACTTCTCTGCGTTCAGGTGACCAATCAGTCTCTTGTAGCCTCATTGTTGCACTGAAATCAACTGCTTCACGCACAGTAACAACTGGTGAATGTGTATCAACTTGCTCTACATATCCAGCTACTCTAGCAAAGCTCCTCTGTTCCTTAGCATGACCATTCAGAGTTATAGCGCCAGTTACTGAACCACCTGTCTTACGTCCAGCTAGTACATCTAACAGTGTTGTCTTACCTGTTGCATGTAGTGCGTATGCACATTTGTGATGTCATGTGTTAGCGTACTACCAGTATCAACAGGCATTGCTTAACAAGCCACCAATGTCAACACATGTAAAGCGATACTGTTGTGAAGTAGAGCACTACAACTTACCAGCACCACTGCTACCCATAAGAGCAGTCATAGTACCAGGCTTAGCAAATCCATTAATATCTTTGAGTAACTCCAACTGACCATCCCCTGATGGGTGCGGTACACTGTAATTATGACCAAATAGTAGCAATAGCAGCGAATCATCGTAGCAGAAACAGCATACAAGAGATTAGCGCATTTGCTTCACTGCACATAATATATGTAACATACACACTAGAAATATGACAGGTTGATACCATTGCTTTCATATTGGAGCATGTGCAGTAGTAGTATATGCACTTATGATATGATATGGCAGTTGTGACATACCTGTAGCCAACATGTCTAAATGCTAGTGTGATAGGTACAAACGCATTAGCTACATCCACTTGAGAATCACTCTGCATACGTTTAGTAACACGTGCTACATCAGCATCACATTCAGCTTTGGTAACTGCTGCATCACTCTCATAACGTGATGTACGACGCCTATCATTAGTTGTTGCTGCTGATGCTGCTGTTCCTGAAGCCAACTGTTGTGTCAGTAATGTTTAATAGCAGCACGCACTAATGAAAACTAAGCTCGAGATTGCTTGCAGGTACTGTTATGCGCACAAACGTCAAGCAAGTGTTCTTATTGGCTCTATGTAGCTGCTCACATATGAGTGATCGATAGAACGCTCGCACCTATCACAATGAGTGCGAAACTACTATGTATATTAGATATACTACTTACTCTAATAGTCCTGTCTTGCTCAGGTCCAGCACTAGTAGCATGTGACTGCTGTTGTTGTCCATCATGAGCATGTACTGTTGCTGTACCACCACCACCATTACCACTTTTAGCTGCTGGTGTAGTTGCTCTTGATGCATTCATACTACTACTACTACTTGCACCATCACTGCTAGTAGTATCTTGTTCAAATAAAGCTTGCTCCTCCATTATGATAGGTGCGTTGTCACTAGCATCATACCGTAACTGCAGTACGATGTACATGTATACACAGAGAGCGTGTATCGCATTCGTCAATAAGCTGCGTTGGACAATGATACTGCAATGCAACACAACGACATTGCTTTGAGCGATACACGCATGCATACAATGAGATGTATGTATCATGTTGATGACTACTGTTGCTTACATGATGTAGTACAAGTCCAGTTACAAAGCATGTTAGCAGCCACATTCCAGCAGTAAACAGTATAGCACCCCATATGAATGCAGGATCTTGTCTGAAGCCATAGCTACCCAATGCAGCTTGTGATAAGTCAACAGGACATGCTTGGCCAGGTGGTACAGGTGTTGAGCATATACTCTTATACTTTGGACTCAAGAACTCATTCAGTATGACACCTGCACATGCACAGTGTTGTGAGATGAAAGAGGTCAGCAAGCAGTAGTTAACTTCAGCAAGCAAACACTGAAAGCAGGGTCAAAGTTGAGATAACTTGATCAATGAAGCTGTTGTGTCAACATAAACTTGGGAAGTTGTGTGGCGCACAGGTGATATACACTGTGGCACACACTAGTGTGCTGTCAACGTGTTTTTGTTGTTGTTGTTACCTCGGAATGCCCAACTGAGAGGATTCAACCAAAATATCCATATCCATACGCCTGGTATATCAGGCTCTGGCACCAGAAAGCCACAGAATAGTACTATAAACACTAGTGTCAGTCCACCTGTTGTTATAGTGATGTGTGTACATGTGCACAAGTTGTTGGTTGCCTGCAGAAAACCAGTGCCATGTGAGGTTTTCAGGGCATCAGCTTTCTTTGGTCATACGCTGAGACCATGCAATAGCAACTACTACATGTCATTACAAAACGGCAATGCGTACACTGCTGCGGCTGATCATGTGTGCAGTGTGCGTGTTCATACACTCATAAAACATGATGTAAAGGAATGTAATCACTTACCGATAGTCTGCGCAGCTGAGAAGTTAGGCATAATAGCAGCTATTGACCTAAAGTAGGCTGCTAGATTGAGATTGGTAGCAATCAGTATAGCTAAAAAGATGAAGAATCGTCCTGCACCCCCTTCTGTACTTAAACCAACCATAAAGTACAGTATAGGTGCAAAGATCAGTGTCTCTGCTATAGTAATGATAGCTTGTACCATCACTTGTGCCATCACATCTGCACTTGCTGAGTAGAACCCCTATACGATGTGATGTGTTACAAGCAGACAGACATGTGACAGTCATGTCAGTGATAGTATAGTCTTTCCTATTTGTACAAGAGCAATGACTAGGCAAAAACAATAACAACAGAGTGTAGTATAGTATAGTGTATGAGCGTACATACCTGTGCATGCTGTTTATAGAAGACATTTCTACTCTCAATAGCAGCAGGTAGTTGTGCCATACCACCAAGGCCAAGATATAACAGAGCAAAAAACAACACGCCGAACTTGTCATTGATGGAATTAGCACTCAAACCAAAGAAGATACTACCCATTACAAGGCCCATGAACAGTGCTAGTCCAAGATGCTGCTTAGTATAAGGTAGATCTCTTTTAGACAGTATCCAATGCTTCTTGATACATGTTTTGAAGTGGTAGTTCCATGATCCGGCATGCAGCCTGGACTGATTAGGTGGCCATTTGCTCTGTTGTAGTACAGCATAAGAGAAAACAACGTATTACAGTGTAACATGGCGGCGTCAGAGTTAGTTCACAACAGCTATGACTACCACGAAACAGCATCAGCATGAGTGTAAGCATGTATTATCGGCAGTGGTCAATTGTGTATGACATGCATGAGTCGACGTGGTGTACGCCATGCTCTCTAGTAATCATGTATGCTGAGTTCTGTATATGCTTTCATGTGTGATGTACACGTTGTAGCCATGATTGTATGTCATATATACGTATATAGCACAGTGTATTTGCACTGTAATATGCACCAAGCTTACCTTTCCCTCAGCTACTGTCGGAGGTGTGCTGTACTCTGCTACATCTCTTTCAACAGTAGCATGACCAGGTGATGCTCTCCATAACTTTTCAAACTGAGCTGGTGTTTGTGGAATGTCACTCTCATTTATAACTAGTAATCCTTCTTCATCAACACCCTACAGCACAGAGTACAGATTGTGACATTGTACAGTCAGCAGTATTGAGTGTTGCTGTCTATAACAGTGATACTACTGCGCAGCTGGCTATGAGGTGTGGATAACTACTGTTAAATGATATGATGAAGAGTTGTTAGTGATGTAACTTACTTGTATACGGTAGAGTGAGCCTTGGTCAGTAGATACTTCAACAACAAAATCAGCTTCATCTTTACGTGGTGGACATTTGTAACCTATACTTCTGAAATATGGCTGTACATCTTCTGTTTTTCCTTGGTATATGATGCGACCGCCAGTTGCCATAATGATAACATGATCAAACAATTTGTACACCTCGGGCGGGGGTTGTAACAGTGCTACAACCATTGTCTTCCCAAGATTGCGTGCTGCTTTCTTGAGTGTATCAATGATATCAAAGGTTGTGCTGCTGTCAAGACCGTTGCTGATACTGTCCATAAGGAATACATCTTGACTGCCACATAACATCTCTCCAAGAGTGACACGCCGCCTTTCACCACCACTTATACCACGTGTTAATACATCACCAACAATAGTATCTGCTTGAGCACTCAGTCCTAGTATACGCATGATCATATGCACCTACATATGTGTACAGCAACAATAGGTACAGTGACAGCATGCATAAGACACTAGTGTTACCTTGTGCCTGTAAGAGCTTGATTGTGACTGCATAGCAACAATACGCACAGATGCTCAAACTACAATCATGCATAGCTCATACCTTACTGTAGCGTTTGTCCATCCAACTGATGAGTTCATGCTGTTCTTTAGTTCTTTGATGGTGTGGTATCCATGATGCATGCTGACCACCTTCCATACTATCAAATGCAAAGTTTAATGTCTCCTTTACAGTCAATAGTGCTACATGCCTATCACCCTGGTAGTACGTGCAGTTGAGTGTTAAGCATAACGGACAGCAGCGTAGTCATTACATGCTGATTAGCGCAGCTGAGCATATGAATATACGATACGTATGAGGTATATTGTTACTGGTGCACTGACAGAAGTCGTCAATGAGCATGATCACTCAACTTCGACTAAACAAGCATGATACGCACACAGGCAAGATCATGAGTAGCTGTATGTTGTAGCTATATACCTGTTGTACATATGCTGCAATCTTAGGTAATGATGGCGAATGTCCACTTCTAGATATCTTCTCACCCTTGTATAACATGTCACCTTTCACTCTGTGTAGTACACACGCACGTTGTTAAAACGGAGTAAATATGAGATTGCAGGGGTGCAGTTGCACAGTAATGGCTGTAATGCATACACCTACTTCGTGTGTGAAAGCACATAGTAAAGTGATACAGTGACTAGCCATACCTGTGTGATTTGTCAGGCTTGACCAGACCAGCTAGTAACTTCAACAAACTACTCTTGCCACACCCAGGAGGTCCTATAACTAGCGTAAGCTCTCCTGATTTGAACACACCACTAGCATCCCTGACTACCGTCTTTGTATTAGCTGGTTGTGCACCTTTGATGATCCTTTTCAATAGTGGTACACATAGTAGTGCTCCACCAACTTTCAGTATAACATCACCAACTGTTGGTTCACCAGTGCTACCAGCAGCTCGAGTCACTTCATAATTCAAGTGACTGAACACTACTGGTGTGCCTGATGCAGATGGAATGGTCTGTTGAAACTGTTTGAAGCGTTCTTCAACATCAACATCAAAATCTGTCCATAGCTTACTGCCCTCCGCTAACATGCGTCTGACAGGGTCAACAGCTGCTGCAGTTGCTCCTGCTGATAGTGGTACTGCTGTAGTGTCACCAGCACGCTGTGCCATCTCAGTAATAGATGCAAGTGCTGTCTCTAGCTCAGGAACTGTTGTTGGCAGCTCCAGGCCATAGCTGCGCAGCAGCTGCAGCAGCTTAGACAGTACTTCATCACGACTCTGTAGCGGGACAGAGGAAGAAAACAAGCGGAGAGGCAAGGTAGATGCAATGCAGGTGTCAGCGGTAGCTATCCGCACAGGCACCGCAGCCCGCACAACGCATGTCAGGGCCAATTGCAAGGAGATAGGCCCCGCCTCAGCCAGAAGTAACAACATCACGATGCACACGTGCTTAAGCAGGTAATGCATGAGTTGCTGCAAAGCTGTGCACACATCAGCTGTGCCAGAATGATGAGCTTGGGCGCTGACGTCAAGATACAGTGTGCCGTGACACACTGTGTGCGAAGTACATGAAACACAGATCTGAAAGACGGAGTGCCACCCCTGGTAAAGACAAGCAGAAGCGCTTAAGAGATGCTGGCAGCTGGGGTCACTACGGACAGCAATACATACCTTGACTTCCTTCTCTAGATCTCTGTGCTCACCGTCCCCTCTGTACATGTTTGTCTCAGCGCCAACATACTCTGGTGCTTTGTGCTCTTCCATCGCTGAAGCAGACTGTTCGCTGTTGCGCCTTTCAATATCTCACTCTCTTCTGACACACACACAAGAGGTTGTGCCAGCAGAAAGAACAACACTCCGCTTCGGCCCCTAATTTTCGGTTTCAAAGATCATCACGGCGCGCTTTGAAGTTGTGGGAACTGGACGTTGATGCGCAGCAGATACCTGAGCAATGAGCTTTTTGCAGAGGTATCAGAGTTTGAACAATGCCTGCGGCAAGGACACGAGCAAATGGCTTGCATACGACGCAGTTTCAGGGCAACAGGTACTACGATGAACACATGCGCCTACAGTGCGGGCGCTTTGCACGTTGCTCACTTTCTGCGGCGCTTTGTGCAGCAGGTTGCCATAGAGCGCTTGGAGGCTGCATTCATCAATGACCAAGAACTGAAAGTAACCCTGAGAGAGGTATAGTAGTAATAACAGTATACACACACTGCGTCCCTTGCTCTATCGTATCTAGGGTTTTAGAACGTGCGCTAGCCTCAGCGAAGACCTGTTGGTAGGCAACTGCAGCTGCCCACTTTCGCCCACTTTCTGCCAAGGTCTTAATTGCTATTTATCATCTGTACAAGAGCTGACAACATCAATATGTGCACTGCTTGTATTGTTGTCATTCTGCAGCTGCAAGTTATGAGGCACCTGCAGTCACATGACAGCATATGCAAGGTCATTGACTTGATTGCAGACCCACCTATTGCTGCACTACCTGCACAACTGCAAGGACTGTTTATAGTAACAGAGGATTACAAATGCAACTTAGCTACAGCAATGACTTCTTCAGCTACTGCTAACATGCTAGAGACAGCAACTGCTCAGCACTCCAAGTATATAATCTACCAGGCAAGTTTAATCTTTGATCCCTTCATAGCGCCTCTCATCACAGACATTTCCTCATATCGTATCTAATGCTTTATGGCAGCTCCCATTATTTGCTTACTTCTATACAGCTTCGTGGTGTGATGGTACAAAGCAGCTGCACTATCGCAAACTCAGTATTGCAGCTACTCAACTTGTATATGCTTATCTGCACCTGATGCTTTTGGTGCAGACTTTGAGAGCGCTAGCATATGCTCATAGTGCTGGTGTGTTACATCTAAGACTAGAACCTGCATGTATACAGTTGAAAAATGCCTACTGTGATGTACAAGTGAGTGGCATTGGTAGGACACGCACAGGCAGTAAGAAAATGACAGCAGTTGACAAAAAGCCACCATTAGCACCAGTCACAGCAGCACAAAGAAGTAACAGTAGCAATAATAATGATGGTGTAACTGAGTTAGTACTTACTAGTGGAACAAGGTCAGTCATATTGATGTGTTGCAAGACTATGGGTGTTAGATTACAGTACTGTAATGTTCTCATCGCATGCTTGCACCAACATGTAGTTATTGTTGCATACATGCTGCTACATCTGTGTCCTGGATACGCCTTTACAACCAATCATCAATCAGCTGTTTGAAGTACATGGCGCCAGAAGTATTTCTTTGTGCTACAAGACTGAGTCCTGCTGCTGATGTGTATAGTATTGGATGTATACTAGGAGAGATGCTGTTGCATACTGTTAGCCACAACAACAACAACAGCAGCAACAACAACCACACTGCTGTTGATCCTATGAAGTGGCCACTATCACAAGCTATACTATCAGACAATGCGTCTGAAGCAATCACACAACAGGTAAGCAGTTAATCTCAGTGGAGAGTATTGCACAAGTGACATGCACGTTTCGATAGTGGTGCAGTAGCAAATGGTAGTTAAATGATTACACATGCACTGCCTTGCATTACAACAGCGTGATTGGCTGCATAACACACTTTTATACCCACTTAACTCGCACAAGTTAGGTACTCATGCGAGTCCTGGTGACGCTACTGATAATGCGTTCACCACGCTTGGCATCTGTATCAATAACACATCAAACATTACTGCACTTATATGCATATGCACTAGCACAATAGACACTTCTATGCTTTGCTATGGTACACTATACTATGCTGATTGCTTTACTTAGCCTCCTTCACGTGTTCTGCTGTTTATCAATGCACAGGTTGCTGTGATAGCAGACACAATTGGAAGTGGTTGCAGTGCATTTGAATTGAAAAACGTGTGCAACAGTGAAACTGCTACGGGTGCTGCTGCAACTGCTTCTGCTACAAGTCTTGATGGAAACGCAACTCAGAAGGTGAGTGATATGCAGCTCAAATATGTGCACACAAGACCGTATATAGTACCATATATTGTGATGGTACATCCAAGGTTTGCAGCCAGTCGTGTTATGGTGTGCACAGCATCAGTTTCCTTTATTGTTACCCTATCAAGAGCGCGTTTACGTTTCGATTGTCTAAACACATGTTTGAAGTCAAGCTGACATTTTGCGTGTATGTTGTTACCGTTGCATCGCTTCTATTAGGTACAGCATATGGCTAATACTTCCTATGCTGATCCAGACATAAGACAGCAGAACACAGCAGTACCTGTGCTAACAATCGAACGTATGCAGGCATTATTACAGCTACCAGTTGATACTATCGATAGCGCAGCAGTAGACTTGTTAGCACGTATGTTAGCAGTCAATCCCAATGACCGCATCAGTATCAGGTACTTCATACACATTGTATGTAGCTTAGTGCCTGTAAAGCAGTTGAGAACTATGCATTAAGCAATTGCACCGTTATGTGCTGTATGCGCCGCTCAAGCTGCCAATCTATTGTGTTACATGTACTGCTCTGTGTTCATCTTTTACTGTCTTTGTGTGTTCATATATGCAGTGACGCTATGTCACATCCCTATCTACATGAAGTACATACAGCAGCTTCAGAAGCATCTACTTGTAACATACTCTATGATGGTAAATCATATAGACGGAGAGCACGATCTGCTGAAGGTTTGAGAGCTATTGCTGCACAGTAAGTTATAGTTGTAACATCATCACTATTCACTTTCAAGTATTTGATACATCCTTGAGGCGTTGCCGCTTGTTGTATGCGTGTTTTCAATTGCATGCACATTCCGAGTGCGATTACATAGCTTGTGATGAACTGTACACTATCACCTTACGTGTCTTACTGCCTGATTGCTCTTATCATACTTACAACACATGTGAATTGCTGCACACGTCTGCATGCATTGCTGTACATTGCAGAGAATTAGCAGTGTATAGGCCAACACAGTATGCAATGCTAGCACAGTCAGCTGAAACAGCATTAGTAGCAGCGGGCATAGCTGAACAAGCACGTGTTAAAGCAGAAGCTGCAAGAATTGATGCTGAAAATAGAGCTGCTGAACGTGCTGAAATGAGACGTACTGGCAACAGTACTTATAGTAGTAGCAATGTTCATCATCAACATCTTGATAACACTTATGACAGTGATATGCCAGGTACACATACAGTATTATCACATCAAATGTCATTCTGAATGAGTGCATGTTGGCTAAAAGTGTGTTGTTGCAGCATACATGTCAATCTGCAGCAGCGAGTATACTCGTGTTCGATGGTGTTATAGTGTGTAACATGAAAAATGATGTCATATGATGGTGCTATCAGGAGTACTCATCTGTTTGCTACTTGTTTGTGTGCACATGCACATGTACGTACACACTATACACTACGTACAACTGCAACACAGTGAGATCAACATCATTTGAAGGCTATACATCATCATCACAAACAAGTCATCATGTCAGTGGCATTAAGCGACAAGCAACACCACCACCACCTACAGTCAGTGCAAGTGATGCCGATGCAATATCGGCTATGCTTGCACTTGCTGGTGCTACAATGACTACAAGTGGCAGTATTAGCATGTTGAACACTACTAGTACTAATAATGATGCGGAAGCAAGACCATTAAAGAGAGCACGTAAGAACAGTGGCAGTAGTGGCAATGGTAATGCTGAACCAGATGTGAGCTTTGCTATACCAACAGCAGTGCCTCCATCATTAAAAGACGGTACTGCGCAAGCTATGTCAGCATCAGCAGTTGCAGCAGGCACAAGCATAAAAAGGCGAAGCAGTGTGTTATTGCATAAGTTAGCACACGATCTTGTAGCTGAACATCCTGAGTTATATGCTACAGCGACTGCATCACGTCACACCAACATAGCCACTGGTGCCAGCACTATCACAAGTTCGCAGCAACATGTGAATCAGCATCAACAACGTGCTACACCATCACCAGTACCTTCTGCCATTGCATCTAATGCACCACCAGCAGCAACAGCACCAGCAGCAGCAGTGGCGCCGATACCTATGCCTATACCAGCAACTGCAACAACAACAGCATTACCAGAAGGTCAAAAGCTAGCGTATGGTGGTGCCAAAATAGATGTACCACTTGAAGAGAATCGGTATTTATGTCATATACCACAATGGGCAGCTGCATTAGCAAGACAACCTAAAATAGCAGCACCAAGACCAGTAGCAGCATTTGAAAAACCACCTGGTCAAACACTAGTTAGAACTACTAATCAACCACCTGCAGTAATAGGTGATAAGGGTTTGAGGTCTTTGGTTGATCTTGATCTAAATATGAATCAACATGAACCTGACCCATGGCAGTCACAACAGGTATATACTGAATGGCCATGTTATAATGTCGTTCTTACATCATCACTATGTCATCTGTATAGGTTTGTTAAGTCCTACTACAGTTCACAACATAGCAGTAGTATGTGCTGCAGTGCATGCAGAATGTGTATCTATACAACAAATAGTGCGAGTGTCCACTAGCTATAGCTATATACGCACTGCTGACATGGAAATTAGCGTACTTGGTGTTGCAAGTAGTACAGAACACATACTGTACACGAAGAGGTGCTATCAGCGCACACGTACTCATGCTTATGCGCCATGATCTAAGCTATAATGTTTTCCGCTTTATGTTCTAATGCTTCTCCGGAATGCACTATTATAGGACAAGAAGGGTATGAATCTAGAGCAGCATATATTTAGCCTATGGGAAGAGTTAGAGTCACAAGCTAAAGCTATGCATCAACAACAACAGCAACAGCCTGCTACATCTGGTATTGGATTTGTAGCACATCGCGCTAACATAGTCAAGATCATGCTGACACCCTACAGTAACGATAGGATCAAATGGTCAATGAAGGTAGTACACTACAATGACGCATTGCTCACAGCTTCTACCGCTTAAATCAGTCATTTGCATACAGTTTTGCCTTAATAGCTCTCTGCATATGCCAGAGACGTGTTTTCAATACAGGTCAGCTCAAATTATGTAACTGACATGTAACTGACATGTAACTGACATGTAACTGACATGTAACTGTGTAATATGGCCTGTCTGTTTTAATGTTACGATGCATGTATACCGTATGCACATGCGCAG
Organism: Heterococcus sp. DN1; assembly: GCA_000498555.1. Taxonomy (NCBI): domain Eukaryota; class Xanthophyceae; order Tribonematales; family Heteropediaceae; genus Heterococcus; species Heterococcus sp. DN1. Next base: position 5,210 of record AXNI01005826.1, on the reverse strand, counting down.
GTGTGTCGTCGTGGTAATACTATACACCTTGAGGTCAGTAATACATTCGATATACAACATCTTGCTTATGAAGCAAACACTACAACTGCTCATCAAGTACAGCAAACAATAGTACTGCATGTGTCTGTGTGCAGTGTTGAGTCTTACCCAGAGCATCGTGTTGCTATATGTATGATGCATGGCAAATGCGCGGTCGTAGTGGGAAAAAATTATTTGCTGTGGCTGTCATAAGCTCGTTTTCTGATCTATACTACATCATCATCTGATTCAGTTGTATCTTATACTGTTGCATATTGCTCTATGACTATACCGCAGAAAATGGGTTATGATACAGATAGTAGCAGTGGTAGTGGCGGTGGTAGTAGCAGCAATACACCATCAGAGGAGCGTTATTTGAAAAGGTTGTATTGGTCAAAGCACTTTCAGGCATTATGTACCAACTGTAAGGGCCCTGCCTATAAGGTATGTGTATGAACACATATGCACACGATTTGTGTATGCATGCATGCACTCTGTATACATGTTGGTGTCGCTTTCAAGTATGCATACCGATATCGCTAATGGCTGTTGACGTCTAGAATCACACTTCGCTAGGATGGTTTGTCAGATGTGATGTACCTTCATGCCATATATACTACGTTTCATTGTCTTGTATGCACTGTCTGTTATACCTGCAAACACACATCAATAGACTGAGTACAGTATAGCAGTGAAAACAAAGCTAAATGATCATATGATACTAATGGGTGCTGATGTAGATGCTGTACAACCTGATGGACAATATGTTGATATCAAACTAGCTAATGCAGTAAGTATTGCATAAGACATCATCATGTAACTGTGTGATACACGTATGTAACAGCAGTCAGCATCAAACCCTTTGTCGGCATGCACTGCTGGTTGTGAAAGCATGCGTACAGTATGCAGACACGTGTCGTGCAATATTGTTTGCGTACCCATAACGGTGTATCTTCACCAGTAACTCACACATGACCTGTATATTGATGATGCAACACCACAGTTGGTAACAGATATTGACAAAGGCTACTTCTATCGTGGTAAGCTGTTTCGTGCTTGGCTGCCCACTTACCTTGCTGGTGTACCAACCATGCTAGTTGGCTTTAGAGATAATAGTGGCAGGTATGTAGCACATAAGACTCTTGTTTTAGTACCAGTTACATGGCAGTGATACTGTACAACCGAGCTTTTGCTTGCTCTATGCTGTGAATGCACTATACAAATGCATGCATGCTAAACGTAGGATCCTAGGATCAGCTAGCTCACTTTACAAAGATTGCAGTACACTCATGCTACATCACTTTTTCTGTACAACACTATTGGTGTCATACATAAATAGGTATAAGAAGTATGATGTATTTGATACCCTTAGAGTACCAGAGAAAGCAAAACATGATCTACAAGTAGCAAACTGCGCAGAGAGTTGTTTGACATGGTCTGATCTATATCTGTGTTTGAACTTTTTAGATATCATCTTGACATTCCTGCAGGTATGCATAATAACTGTGCTTATGATAAATTATAAGACGAATACACTAGTCCATCTAAAATTCGTTGTCATCTGTACACAAATGTACACTTTGTTATGGTGTAACTGAACCAACTACTATGTGCTTGTTTGTGCCCTACGTGTATGTGTCTGTATGTGCATGTGCTCAGAAAAACGTTGAGCCTGATACAATGTACACACTGAAGTGCTCAGATAGCTGTATACAAGTTGTACTTGAACCAGACCGCAGCTAGAAGAACCCATGCAACTAGTACACATGCTTAGTAGCAGTAGGCAGCAACAGCCGTTTGAAAGCAAATCAAAATTAAGCATGCACGATTTGCAACTATGAGCTTGGTTGTATATGTGATGTGAAAAGCATGTGCGCTGTGTTGTTATTGCACAGATGCTTCTGCATGTAAAGGAATGAAAGCTGCAGATGCTGTTGTACAACACCAACACACTTCATTTGCACGTGATCCTCCCCTCAAAAAACACGTTCTGCCTGCGCTTGTTCGGTGTACTGCCAAAAGAGATGCGATATCATACTGCTGCTGCTGCTGCTGCTCTCACTTTATACTGGATAGTGACATGCTGCAGCTGCTTTCAGACTGATTGCACGTTGTTGTTGCTTTGTGATGTGATTGTGTACCAGCAGTTAGCATCAGAAGTACCTATTGGATTCTGACTCAAACACCACTTTTAGTTTATTTCTGTGGTGGTAATGTGCCTTCCTTCTCCATTTGTGCCCTCATACGTGTGAATACACCTTCCATAGCAACCTGTGTTATTCAGATGCAAGATATTGCTTGATCAGATGCAGGCATACAACAATACTCCCTGCCCCATACTGTATAAGCTATATAAGGTGTAGTATCGTACGCTGATGATGACTTACGTGGATTTCATTGATGGTGACACCAGGTAGAGCATTGACAAGTTTGCTGCAGTCAAGTGTGTTGTTTGATCGACGCCCAACAAGTATCTTGTCCTGTTCCTCTACAGTGAAGTTAGCGTATGTGAATGATGGATCAATGTACTTCTTGTACATCTCAAGAATCTCATTGTGGCTGATTGCTCCAGGATTACAGAAGTTATAGATGCCTTCTAGTTTCCTGCAGTGCGCAGTAATACAACAAAGCATCAATAAGCGATCAATTGCAGGTGCGCACACTGTGCTGGAAGAAACATTGCAAAACCCTGATATCGAATATGTACATACACATCAGTACTGACATGATAGCTCTATCACAATAATGTTGCTGATGTGTTATATACGGACTTACTTCTCAGCCGCAGCCAAACTTGCTGGTAACATCTCAGTAAGCACAGTCATGCTGTTGGGGATGTTAACCACCTTAGCGTACTTGGTTATCTTTGTTACAAAGTTACGTGCTACTAGGTCGTCACTGATTGGCATACGCACTCGCAGCACGCACAGCTGTTGGATGTAGCATTAGCAAGAAAGGCAAACACCGATGTAGCAGTTCAGCATGTAAGCTGCATGCAGTCAAGCACAGATACTAGCAAAAGCGCCAATGCAACCTGAAGTTTGTTTCAACTTACGTGTGGGTAGACTCTTAACATCTGCTCAACCATGCCCTTTGTTAAACTATAGAATGAGCCATCAAAGTTAGCATTATCTTCCTCAGTAAATGGCTTGCCACCGATTGTGTGATCATCATCGTACTCAAAGATGCATCCAGTAGCATAGATTGTACAGTGGATGCCACGTGCAGCACATAGGTCCTGTTTGTTGTGATATGCAAACAACAACAGTGTGTGCGCTTTCATGTTAGATGGCACATAAAAGTGATGCTAGCACATGCACTATCTGTGAATATAGCCTCCAGTAAGTACTCACCGCAATGTTTAGTGTTCCAATGACATTAGAGCGGATAGTCTCTGCCTTGTTAGCTTCACACCAGTCAACGTTTGGGCGGCCAGTCACACCAGCAGAGTTCAGCACGTGTGTAGGCTTGATAGTATCAAGCTCCCTGGAATTTGCACACGATAACGCGCACAAGTGAGGCTCAACTCAAACAGCACCGTGACGCAATCACTTCTAAATATTGCGGTACAGACGAAAAGCGCGAGTACAGAGGGAAACGCTGCGATGACGCGTGTAACATAAAACAGAGGAAAAGGCTGCGGTGACGTATAACATTTATGAAACAGAGCATCGCGGCATGCTGGAAAGCAAGGCTGCACACAGAGAAGAGAGCGCACCAGCGCTTCAATCTGACATGCGTTGACAGGCAGCACAGCACACTCACTTGATAACACTCTCTCTGTTCTCGAGACGGGCCTCAGCTAAGTGCACGGTCTTGCCTTGGTCTTTGAGCAATTGGTGCAGCTTGCCACCCAGCCAGCCTGTCTTACCGCCGTACAGTAGGTATACCTGTCAACACATCAGGTGTGCGGCAGTCGAAGGTAGTGCTTTCGATATCAGCATTTTGAAAAGATACGCAGACCAGCTTTGAATACATCGATTGCGCTGCACTCACATCTGATGAGCTCATGGTTGCTGGTTGCAGAGGGGAAGGTGATGAAGTGTGTGTTGCTATCTCGCTGCAAAGCTCCTGACTGTGGTTATAATTATGGGCACAAAAAATCCTATTTCCCCGAGGCGAATTCAAATGTCAACGTCTTTTTTTTGGCGCCCATTCCCCGCGACACCTATGACTTCACATTCAACAAGATCGTAGAAAACTGCAAGAGAAATCTGCCAAGCCACTCTCAGGACAGAGAGGAGAATGTCATCATGGAGCTTTTCTACCCGAAAGCAAAGCCCGGAGGAGGGTTCTTCATTGAAGCCGGCGGCTTAGACGGTTTGACGTGAGTTTAGCTTAGTTTAGCGTTGGGTGTGGTACGTACTAACTGTGTTAGCCAAATGAGTGCTGATGTTTAGTGTGAATCTGCTGGTCGCACACACAGGTTTAGCAACACCAAGCAGTTGGAAGTCTGCTATGGGTGGGATGGCATGCTGATTGGTGCGTATATGCATGTCCAAACTTGTCAGTGCGACACCAGTGCACATCAATACGTAGCGCCATGTGCACTCGCTCCCATGGTGCATCAGTGGAGCTGTTTACGTATCACAACTCATTTACGTTGTGTATTTGTTTGCCACAAATTGCAGAGGGAAATCCATCAAACTTTGAGCTGCTGAAGCTGAACCGACCTAACACAATCAATATTGGAGAGGCTATCTGTGCAGAAGGGATGAACACAGTAACATTTTCTGCTAAACCGGGTGCTGTTGCTGGAGACGTTACACAAATGAGCAAAGAGTTTCATAAACAGTGGGACCAAGAGAATGGCAATAAAACAGTGACAGTGCCATGCAGACCATTGTCAGCTATGCTGAAGCAGCATGGTGTAACACATATCGACTTCTTCAGGTAAGACTCTTTCAGTACTTAATGTCCTAGAACGACTGTACGATGCATGCGCTACTGCTCCGTACATGTGTCTTGGTTATTCTCATCGAGCATCGATTGCCAACACGTGCAACCTTTTGTGATGCTACAGCGCTTCATTCAGCATGCTTGCTGTCCGATGTGCTACTGTTGTGCTGATGGTGCACAGCTTGGACGTTGAAGGTGCTGAGCTGACAGTGCTTAAGACTATTGACTTCAGCAATGTTCATATTGAGGTGCTCATCTGGGAGAAAGATTTGCCAAGTGAAGATCAGACACGC
>AXNI01005773.1:0-11652 GCA_000498555.1 Heterococcus sp. DN1 | reverse complement strand
TGATGCAGTGCTGTGCAGTTCAACATGCTCTGCAGTGCAACAAACGTCACTGTCATGCTACATGCTGCTTGTTCAATGTGACATGTACTCGGTCAACATGTAGTGGCATGTTGCCTGTGACCTCAGTTGACTCAGCTAAATAGTGCTTGATGTGGCATTGCATACACACCGTGCTGCTGGCACGGTGTGTGGTCAGTGCACTGCAGCACTGTGCAGCTGTGCCGTATCTACACAGGACTCCGGCTTTCTGTGCATTGGACTGCGAGAGCATACTGATCGGCACAACAGTGTGACGTGCATTGAAAGCACTGATCGAGCTATGTACACTCAGTAATTACCTAAACAGCGTTCAATGTGGCACTACACACCGTGTTCCGTTACTGGTGCATGTTGCCTCACATTAGTCTAGCTGTCTGCGTGACCCGTCATTCTCTATAGCATTAGCAGTACCGTCGATGCCTGAGCAGCAGTTGAACTGATGGAAGCTGTGTTAGTGTGTGCAATGTGTCATCTGAACAGTGCTTGATGTGACACTACACACCAAGTTTCGTTAATGGTGCGCGGTGCTTCACATCAACGGTGCTGTTGATGTGACGCGCAATTGTCAGTAGCATCAGCAGTCTGTTCCGTCTGAGCATCGCCTGCGCTCTGATGGAACCTGCATTTGTGCTAAGGTGAGTGAGATTACCTTGACAGATGTTGCAGGCATGCGGCGTTGAGAACATGATACCTAGGGCATGCACTTGCTTTACAGCTAGTGCGTGCTAAAGGTAGATCGGTTTCCACAGCTACACAGTCTGCATCACACAGTAGCGCGCAGGCAGTGCTGCACTAGTGGCCGTGTTAGTTGTGTATATCAGTGTTGACGCATACACAGCGCTGCTCACACATTGTCTGTGCAAATCAAGTTGTATTGTGTCTGACACAGTGAAGTGGTATTTAGACAAATAGCATTAGAGTCAGTATCATCACCAGTATCAAGATGTGAACATTGAACACTCAAGCGAGCGCACATACTGGATACGATTGCGATGTTGAGGACTCTACGCTGCTTACCTGCAGTGTGTATCACAGTTCATTATACGACCTGTGATCAAGTGTGTGCAATCAGCCTGTCAGCAACTTACAGTTGCTCGTTGCTGTATGAGCAACCTTAGTCTACTGCCAGTATGCATGCAGTCACTTATGCGTTCATACCAGTGGCTTACTCGCAGCAATGACAGGAGCATGTGCAGAGTTGGCTGCCTTTGCAGTAGTTCCAGAGTCGTTCTGACGCAATGCACTGCGCTCAGCAGTAGTGCCTTGTGGTACAGACGAGGTTATGGGCTGCGCGGAGGCGGTTTGCAGTGCACAGAACTTAATCTCTATGTAAGCGTGAGTATTTGTCAATGCTGCACAGAGAGTTTTGTGTATGTCGTAAGAGCTGTATGTGTGGGCAGGTTCAGCAGTGTCTCATGTGTTCAACTGTCTGAGGTAGGCAGTGTGTGCTTCATCAAGTAGTAGCACTCCTGTGGTGCTACCGTGCGATGCAGCATGCTATGCAGCTGCAGTAGGCTGAAATCCAGGCGACACTGTTGAGCTGCTTGTTTTCTGTCATGTAGCATCATAACTGTGCTATAGTCTTGTTATTTGTTTGTACGTGTGTGCGTTGGCTTCTAGCATCAGTGTTGAGCGGCATGTGAGTGAGCTGTGTTGAAGCATGTGCACTACACCTTGCACTAGTACTGTTGTCATATTCAGTGCTAGATAAAGGTCACCTTGTGCCTTGCGTACAGCACACCTCTTAGCGCATAGATACTGGCTTACTTAGAGCTGCATGCATGTGTGCGTAGTTCTGTGCTCAGCACTGTCGTAGCCTATGTGACGCATGTAGCACACACATTGTGCCAATTGTAATTGAGTGCAAGTGCCAACGTGTGCTACAGAAGTGGTCTGTGGTGATCGATGAAGCCTCTGCACATTGCCTTACTGTCGGGTGCTTGCTCCACAGCTAGCACACAGGTGAAAGTCAATGTTTGTGTAGACTTCACTGAGCCTAGCAGCTCTTACAAAAGCCAAAAATCGCTCCAGAAAGCGTTAACTCCAATGGCGTGTTACAGTCATGATAACAATCAAGCAGTACAATGCAGTCACTGCTGTAATGGCTGTTGTTGCAGTGTACAACTTGCGCATAGTGTACGCAGCACAGAGTGTACTACATTGCCGTTGTGTGCTTGAAGTAGTACGGCTACTATCTGTGTGCATGGCGTTCAATAGCTAGACATAGTTTCTATGCACAGCAATAAGAACGCCCTGTGTGCTTTGCTTAGCTGCCTGCGTACCAGCATCAGCAGCGTGCACTGTTTTCTGATCCTAAATTAATGTGACACACTGCGAAGTTGAAACAAGTGTGTCGCTGTCTCACAAGCGCTGAAGCTGTCAGCTGCAAATGCCACAGATGGCGTGTCAAAGCGTGCAGGCAGCTGACTTACTGCTGAGCATTGGCAAAGTTTAGCTAGTGCTTGGCGAAAGTACGTCGTGCTGTGCGCTGCTGACACTATTACTGTGTCACTGCACAATTGAAGCTCGCGAATCGACCCTCTTATCACTCGTGTGATGTACGCATGGCGCGTGCTAAACTCACCACAGCTATATGATATAGCGTATCAATCAATCCACATCAGATGCCATCGCATGACACTGTTAGTGATGCTTTGCTCGTTGACGCCTACACGCAACGCCTTCCTGACATGCGCTAACTGTCAAGATAGTGTACAGTTAATGTGGGCCTGTATGGACTCTTCGAGCATAGCACTACTTATGGCAGTTTGAATCTTGTAGTTTACATCTGCCGCATGTGATGACTGCAACACACGTAGTGCACACTAGACACTACTACTATTACAGTATTATGCCTCTGTGGAAGGAGCGATGCGTTTTCGAATAAACAATCTGTTATATGGTATTACTGATGCCTTAGCTTATGTGTTTAGGCATGTGCTGAATTGGTGTTGTGAATTAGTAGTGGCTCAGCTGAGAAGGTGTATAACTGGGCGTCCGGCACCTATGCACGATCTAGTACACAACGTTTGCTTGACGGCAGGTTGTTGAGCACAGAGTCCTCGAGCTTAGTAGGCGCGGACTTCTACAGTGCTGTGTGCTTAGCTGCACCAGTCCCCTAGCTCCAACAGCGTTCAGACACTTCTGACTCAAAAACGACTTGATCTGGTTTCCTGCGTTGCACAGCGTACAGTCTTAACTTTGTCGCAGGCGGTGCAGCACACTAGCACTCTGAGTTTGCTCTATTACAGGATTATTGAGCTATTCCAGTGTCTCAGCTACCACAGACAACAGTTGATCAATGATTGCACAGGAAGTATCATGTAATTGTCCAAGCTTTAATATACTGCTGCTCGTGTATAGCTCTGTCTCATCAAACGGGTTGGCACACTGTGCTGAACTAAGCCGGCACTTGCAAATGTGCGTGAACATCGCAGAATGCTTGCTTGACCACAGCGTCATGCACGCGCGCCTAACCGTTCGTACATGCAGATGCAGCTGCACACGGGGACAGTGCTACTGTCACTACCGCTTTCAGTATGGTGGACAGGTGTTTAATGCTATGCACGGCAGTGTTACTCCAGTGTGATCACATAGGGCAAGCGGTCACTCAGCAGTTCTGGTGCTTGCAGCTTGATGCTGAGGCTTCACTGCAGTTGTGTAAAACTGCTTCCTCATAATGTGTGTACAGTATGTAGCATGTGGTTAGTGGGAGTACACGCAGCACTCGCTGTTACAGTTTTGTGGTTGTGTCAGCCAGTCTTAGAGCTGTTGAAGTGCATTAGAGCATGTAGTATCAATACTTTAATGTTAAGCATTGCTATTGGCGTTAGTGCTTGTCAAAGTTGTCAAATTTGTAATGTCCTGATGCTTTACATACGCTGTTTTCAGCTGGTATTACACAACGCCTGCTCTGATTACTGCGTCTGTAGGAGGTCGAACGTGTTGCAGAGCAGTTTCTCATGATGGTGCAGAGGTGCACTGCTACAGCTGCTGCCTGCCAATGCCCTTTTCACTAACCGCTTGTGTGACAGTTTGTCATCAAGCAGCAGTTGACATGGGCTGCTAACACTGCCGCTGTAACATATAGATCGTCTGCTCCATCTGTCGGCTGCAACTGCAAGCAACAGAGCCTGCCTTCCACATAGCGCTTGAACAGTTGTCTAAAAGCTGCTGTGCAGTGTGGTAGTGCTACTAAAGTAAACAGGGCGCTTACTTACGCCTACTGCCTCAAACTAGAACTTTACATGTAGCGGCATGCAATTGCTTAATGTGTAATAAGCAGGTCACATAGACTGGTGCTATCGTCAATTAATGACGTGCTTGCAAAGTGACCACATAGTGCGACACTTTATCGGTTGCCAACGCAAGTAGTGAGACGCATTAGGGCATGCAGCATCACACCTTGTTGTCAAGCACTTGCACTCGGCTAGTGCTTGCCGAACGTTGTTATATTGCATAGTCATTGATGCTCTCACGAGCTGCGTCCAGCTGATACGCTGTCAGCTTTGCTGAAGTTATTGTACTTGTAAGGGCAAGCAGTGCATTGCATATTCCATTAGGTTAACGATTGATCAAACAGGACATAGTACAAGCACTTGCATGTGGTGTAGGCACACTGTGCTGTAGCTCTTCTGTGGTAGCTCTGTCACTAGCTGCCTTGTATGCCATCAAGCAACAAGCAGTGATTGACCGAGGTTGTCAACATCGTAGCTACAGTGTATGATGCACCTGCACCAGTCAGAGCATGCTTCTCATAGCGCTTCGAAGAGACAGCCACGTTGTTATTATAGTGTGCATCTTGTTCGTGTGCTGAAGGCTTCTAATCGTGCGCATCACCTCAGCATAGTACTGCGCTCTATGGTAGTACTGTGCAAAGATAATGTCTAGAGTAGAGCCTTCTGTACGCCGACGAACGACACACTGCAGGCTGCAGCGTGGTGCATAAATGCACACATACAAGCGACGCAAAGGGCTGCTTCAGTCTCCACCACTTCATGGCATTGTGTGCGACGTGCATGGCGTGACAGTGTACGGACTTTACACGCTGCAGTCAGCTGCACACAGTCAATTTCTCTGCATGCGACCACGTAGACAACAATGTGGTGCAATAGTAGTGGCACCATCTCATTCAGACGTGCAGTTACAGCACTTACATAGTACGAATGTGCTCTGTAGTAGCTGCGTGCTGTTAGTGTGTGTCAGCCACAGCTTGTCTTTCGTGAAGTCACACAGCAGCGGCTGTTGTAAAGTTTCAGCGTAGCAGATGTTCTACATAGAGACAAAGCAGCAGCTGATACGCACTCTTTTAGCGCCGCAGCTGCTGAAGATAGAGCGATTGTTCTGTCTGCAGTGTGCTACAACGAGCTCATATTACGCTACTGCTATGCTGTGTGGCTGCTCTTACTGTGTTAAAGATATGCTCATGGCCACTGTCACAATATAGCACTGTCTGTATACAGTCTTGCTATGTGAAGGTAGTATCTGTAGCATGCCTTCTAGACTCTACGCACTGCAGACCGTAGCATCATGCATGCAAGCACACGCTTTCGTTGTGTGATGCCAAATGGAAAAACTTATTTAGCAGATTGCCCAAAGCGGTTTTGCTATACGTGTGGTGGTACGCGAGTTGTGTCTAAGCTGTACACTTGGTGCTACCAAGTACAAACGAGAATCAGAAGCTGCAGTGCATGAATGACTCAACTTGTGCTAAGTGCTGCAACTGTACATGACTGCCAGTGCTCATGTGTGTGCTGCGCTTCTGCACTTCATGCTGCTGTACGATCATTTAAGCTGTGAGGGAGAGTCTGCTTGACAACAGCGCTGAAGCAATGCTGGTGTAACCCGAGTGCTATTGCTACAAGAGAAGGGCTGAGTATCAGCTTGCTAGACAGGTGCTGAGATGCATCCGGGCACGCGCACTCGAATTCGTCGTCAAGCATAACACAGCGTTGTCGCTTGACGAAGAGTTGGTCGATGTCATGTTCTGATGCGTCGTACACTCTGCGTCTAGCCGTTACAATGCCACTTCTGTTCTACTATTATACGTAACAGCACAATGGTAGTACATCGGACATTTAGTGCGCGGCACGTGCACATGCTGTAGACAGGTTGTACTGTAGCTGTTATCGCTACATCACCATCATTACTCACGGTTCTGTGCGCTTGTTGGCCACACAGTAGTAATTGCTGGAGGTGGGTTGCTTTGCAGCTACTATGCAGTCCTTAGTGTGTTGCGCTTCACAGCTTCCTGCAAATAAAGCTTCGCAAGCCTGTCGCGCTGCTACCAAGTAGCGTGTTGAGCACGTCATGTAAAGAATGCTCGCGCTATGCGTACCACCTCAACACGGCGCTGTTTTTATAGAGTAGTGCCGCGCCAAGGTACACCGTAGTCTCACGAGTCTTCTGCACGCTGCTGAGCAACCCACAACCTCTATAGGGTGTATGACACACACACACAGTAATAAATACATTTGAAGACCGCTTCAGCGCATTGAGCAGTCTACGCATACGAGAAACGAAAAGCGTGTACTTGCAGTCTCATGCAGCTAGTGCATCGGCTGTATAGGCTTGCTCGAAGGTATCACCACATGCACAGCGCACAGGCCTTTGCTGTGCATGGCGTGCTACACACAGCAGGGAGTTCTATCTGGCTGTGATACTGAATTGCTTTGGACTGTGCAGTTGCTCAGCTTGAGTGTGTGGTACTGCCTACTGTGAAACGGCATAGCGCTTGTACTGTGTGTGCACACCTGTGCTATAGTTAACGCTATGTATAGCCTGTAGCTGTGGTCGTTGCTGCATATTCATAGTGTATCAGCTTATCACTGAACCTGTTACTGAAAGTGTGAGATGCATCAAAGAATGCAGTATGGTACCTTGCTGCTAACCGCCAGCATCGATGTAGTGTTTGGCGAAGGTTGTGAACACTCAGCGTCCATGATACTTCTCAAACTTACGTCACGCTGAAGACACTGTCGCCCTTCTGTCTTCGTATATATCATTTGATCTTTTGCTTATGACACTAAGCAGTGACTGACATAGGCTGTCAAAGAGTGATCACAATGTTCTGCAACATGCTGAGTTGCATATAAGCTACTATGCAGTGTGATTGCGGTAGTGAACAAAAGGCTCTTGCTCATACTCACTACAATGTCACAGCACCACACCTGTGCTGTGCAAAGGTTGATTGTTGTAAGTAAGGCTTTTGTACACTAGGCACGCTCACACTGCCGCCTGTAGTACGATACTATTCGCCTACTAGCAACCTATACACGCATCAACATGCGCGCCACCAGTACTACATTCTAGAATGTATGCTACGCGAGCGCACTCGTTGTCTCTGCTGTAGCGTTGCGAGCACGAGTTGCAACTTTACAAGCGTCATTGCAATGAAAGAGCAGCTGGCGCATCGAGGCAGGTAGTATGTAACCTACTGACAAGCATTAGTACTGAGCAATTGCTTGTCAACAGTTTACATTCCTACAAGGTCTTGATGTGTCATGTGCGGTCCTTGCAGCTAACACGCTGTACTCGTACTGATGTTCATGTGATCTTGACCGTATAGTCAGTGCTGTTGTGTATCAGACATGCAGGCTGAGCACTCGCACATAATTCGAATGCACATGGCTGTTGCGGTGGCATGATGGTGCTCAAAGATCGTGAGCATCGTAGTATAGCTGCTACTACGCAGAGTGTGTGCCATCAAGGCTGTACAGAACACACTCACTAATGCTCAGAACCTCAAGACAGCACTGCTTGTACAAGCATTGCTGCCCAAAGGTTCTGCGTGACGAAGAGGTGTTTTCACATTCCACGGCACACACTGCAGGTCATAGCGTGAGCTTTCGGCATACAACACCCTGTAAGCGTAAACCTAGCGTGCATCGCAACAGAACGCTTGGCAGTGTTGTGGTGTCATGCTGCTGGTGCATCTGCTACGCACGTCTCTCTACTGTATCACCTCATGCACAGTGCACATGGCTGTGCTTGGCGTGCTACTTTGGGGTAGGCTGTGTCGAGCTGTTGCGCTAACAGCATATGTAGCACATACTGGAGTTGTTCTGCTCGCTGCTGCTCTAGACATGTATTCGATGGCAGTACATTGTTGAGCACGCACTGAAAACACCTTGTGCTATATAGCTACTGTGATGCTACTGTGATGATCATAAGTGTGTTCACCTAATCGGCGTGCGCAGTGACATTGCAGTCCGACCATGTATGCATATGTGCAGCTAGTTTGAGCTCTCAGCTTGCCAGCTGCATTTGAAGCTAGGACGCATCAGCACTTGCACAGGCACCTTGTGTGAAGCAGCGGCATCACAGCCATTGCTGAACGAAGGTGTTCTTGTGCTTGTAGCAGATGTGTCTTAACGTAAACAAGCAGCTCTACCACTGTAGCTCTTGCTCTTACGTGCACAACTTGTCGCATTGTAATGCGTGAAGCAAGTGATGCCTGTATGCAAGCATATGCAGAGCTCAGTGTTACAGTGTAAATGCTATACAGCTAGTGCTTTGCATCAGCTTTCTTTACAGCTATTGTGAAGCGTAAAGGCAGGCAGTGTAAACATCTTACTGGCGAGCACCAGCACTGTTGTTAGTGCTTATTAGTAGTTGCACGGCATCTGCAGGGTGATGCTCATCATATACTGCAGTCACCTGGCACACAGCCTCTACTTGCTTGAGTAAGTTGCACCACTTGAACAGCAGTTTGTTTATGTATATACCAGCAGTAGCTGGTCGTACATGCATGACTGCAGGATATCATCATGGTACAGACATGCGCTACTATAGCTGCTGTAAGTAAATCACCTGTCCTTCGTTGCATGTATGCTGGTTCAGCCTCAAGCAGTGATTGACAGAGGTTTCAAGCATAGCAGTTATCACATAATAGTGTCTGAACTGATGTACTGTGCTAGTGTTGCCCTTGTATTCTGGTCAAATTAGCTCGTCACAGAGATAGTCACATTGCTACTATGCAGTGCTGACTGCTGATAGCGTACCGAAGGCTACTACTCATGCTCTCTACCTCAACACAGCACCACCATTCTGCAAGGTGCTTAGCAAGGTAAGGAAGAGTGGGAAGAGCCTTCCTGAACACTAACAAACGGCACACTGCAAGTAGGAGGGTGATCTTTGAAAGCACAAAATGCTTTAGAGGATGCTTAAGAGTGTTTCGACCACTACTGTTGCATCAGCTATGTCAGTGTTCTTGAAGTATCACCTCATGCGCAGTTTGTATGGCTGTGTGTGGCGAGCTGTGACACCAATAGCACAATATTTGACTGCAGCACATGTAATATAGTGTCAACATGGTGAGCACCTCTTGTGTCACTGCTTGCTGCGTTACACATGCACTCGACACCAGTATACAGATAAGCGCATACCACAAACACCTGTGTAGCAATTCTACTGCAAGCAACATGCTGTTAAGCTATTTCATGGTATTAAAAGTATGGTAGTACTGCTGTCGCGCTATCATGTACCCATGTACGCAGATGTACAGCTACAGCTAGCTTAAGCTATAAGCTTTTACAGCTGCGTTAAACGTCAGGGCACATCAGAACATGTCCGAGTGCCTTTTGTGAAGCAGCGGCATCACAGCAATTGGTTAACAAAGGTGCCTCTGTGCATTGCTTCAAATGTGTCCTGGTGTAAACAAGCAGCTAAAACACTGTGGCTCTTTCTCTCACGTACACTGTTGGAGTGTAATGCGTGCATTATATGTGGTAGTTCTATGCAAGCATGTATCAGCTTTCTTCAAAGCTATGGTGGAGCATCAGGACGGGCGTGTCGATACCTTACTGGCAATCATTAGCACAGCTGTTAGTGCTTATCAGAAGGTGTACAACATTTGCCTTATGGTGCTCCTCATGTAGTGCAGTCAGGAGTATGCTGGCTTGGCGTCAAGCAGTGAATGACAGAGGTTGTTAGCATAGCAACCATCACACACATATGTCCTTACTGCTATCATAAGCTAGTGTTCACCTAATATTCTGGCCAAGATGGCTTTTTACTAAAATAGCCACGTTACTATGCAGTGTCTGCCGCTGCTGATGTTGTACAGAAGGCTCCTACTTATGCTGTCTATCTCAGCATGGCGCTACTGTTCTGCATAATGCTGTGGTAAGATTCTGTAAGTTCAGCGCCTTCTATAGACTGAAGAAGAGGCACTGCGAGCGGTAGCATGATGCATGCTTATGCATAAGCAGCTGCACCTTCGACAAATCTGTAATGCCAGGCAGTTGGTACTTGTGATTCATCGATACTGAGTTTGTGCTTGCCAAAGGCCTCGGTACATTATACTGTACTTTGCCGGCACTAATCGCTATCAGCTGGTCATACGTGACACATGATTGTACAGGCATGTTGTGTTCTAGCTGAAGTCTTGTACTCCTTTTGCCACTAACTGCTTGAGAGTTGTTCAGGCATCAAGCAGTAACTGACAGAGGTCGTTAGCATAGCAGCTACTGCACAGATAACGTCTTGTACCGATATTTTGTGCTAATGGCCACCTTACATTTAGGTCAAGGTAGCACTTCGCAGAGATAGCCACGTTGCTACTATGCAGTGTTTGCTGCTTATGATGTACAGAAGGCTCTTACTCATGCTGTCTATCTCAACATAGCACTCCTACTCTGCATAATGCTGTGGTGAGGTTCTCTGGTAATAGGAGCCATCTATATACTATAGAAGCGTTTGCTGCGTGTTAATGTGGTGACACTACGCTGACGAACAAACGCTCGTTGTCTTTGTAACAACTAAGCCAATGCTGTGTGGCCACTGCAGCGCACTCTAGTACTTGTACCGCAGTGCTTAAGATGCAAGTGCACAGCTATTTTCGGATTACTAGTGTCGACGTTAACTGAGATTGTTAAACGCATCAGAGCAAGTAAAGGCAGTATTTTATGAAGCAGTAGCAGCACTGCTAGTGTTTACTCTGGATGCATCTAAGCACTGCAGATGCGTCTTATAGCGCGTGCGGTTGTTGGCATGCAGGCATGTGCAGCTCTTGTCTTCTAGGCTGTTGGCGATCATAGGGGCAGAAACCTCGTGCTCTGTGTTAGCTTCTATTAGCAGGTGTTGTGCATCAGGGCTGGTAGTGTTGAAGCCTACCAGCACGCACTTGCACTAGTATTAGTGCGCGTCAACGGTTTCTTCTTTCCCACTTTTGATGCTGCTCACGTGCTGCAATCAGCTATCACACAGCTTGTGCTCAGTAAGGAACACTGACTGCATCACAGCTAGTTGCGCGTTAAGCTGTATTCTCCAGAGGTTGCTAGTTGCTAGTACAGCAGCCTAGCATAGTGCTTTGCAGGTAGTGTTGCTGCTAATACTGGCGTGCATGCGCGGTTGCATGTAGAAGGCTGCTGTCCATGCCAAGTACCTCAACACAGCATCATGATAAGACAGTGGTACTGTGCAAAGGTGAGGCACAGACCAGGGTCGTCTATACACAAGAAGGCAATGAACATGACTCACTAGCACGCATTGTTACCACACAGCAGTGTATACAAGCTCACAATGCACCTTGCTAAGTGGTACAACGCTGCTTTAGAGCACATGCGTTGGCTACATGCTGTAGGCGCATCAGCTACACAGGAGCCACAGAGT